>MU780524.1:12205-52828 GCA_026770625.1 Nicotiana glauca | reverse complement strand
GTATTTAACTCATAAGACTTACCTCCAATGATTACCAGTCGAAACCCCTTCAATTCCCGTCAAAATGCTCCCAAGATGCTCATAAATGGTGGAAGAAATGAGTTGGTTCGCGGATGAAATGTCCTTAAAACATTCTGTCCAGTCCTGAAATTCCTTCGTCTCGTTCGCAACCTTAGTCACGCGAACGCGAAGGCCAAAATTCTCTGGGCTCAAATTTTCTCTTCGCGAACGCGGGGCCCGCCCCGCGAACGCGATGCTTCAGCTAACAGACCTACGCGATCGCAGCCAGTGCCTCGCGAACGCGAAGGCCAAAAACTCCTGAGCCTCCATTCCTTATACGCGAACGCGGAACGCCGAACGCGAATGCGATGAGCAGCCAGATGACCCTTCGCGAACGCGGCCTTGACCCTCGCAAACGCGTAGCTTCCATAACCCAGCCCTTCGCGAAGGCGATCTACACCACGTGAACGCGAAGGCTAAAGAACCTGCAACAAAAATGACAGTAAAAACTGCTACTTTCAAAGCCGAAAATGGTCCGATTGACCCCCCGAAACTCACCCGAGGCCCTCGGGACCTCAACCAAACATGCTAACATATCCCTTAACATCATTCAAACTTGTTCCAATCTTCACAACACATCAAACAACACTAAAATCAAAAAATTTCATCGGATTCAAGCTTAAGTTCTTTAAAAACTTCCAAATCACGCATTCGATCAAAAACCCAACCAAACGACGTCCGAATGACCTAAAAATTTGTAGACATATCCAAAATCATTTGACGAAGCTACTGCAACTCTCGGAATTCCATTTCGACCCTCGGATCAAAATCTCACCTATCAACCGGAATCCGCCAAAATTCCAACTTCGCCAATATAGGCTAACTTCTTCACCGGACCTCCAAAATTACTTCTGATTGCGCTCCTAAGCCTTAAATCATCTCCCAGAGCTAACCGAACCATCGAAATTCAATTCCGGGCCCTCTAACTCATCAGTCAACATCCGGTTGACTTTTCCAACTTAAGTCTTCTTAAAAGAGACTAAGTGTCTCATTTCCAACCAAACTCTATCCGAATTACTTCAAATTCACCAAACACATGTAATGAAACATATAGAGGCATAAAACGGGAAAAACGGGGTGGAAATACCTGAGACGACGGGTCGGGTCATTACATACAGACATGGTTTCTATTTGACATTTGAATACAAACATGCAGGTAGTTTTAGGTGTACGGTGCTATTTTACAAGCATGCATTCTAAATAACTATATATTTCAGGGAGTCTAGTATTGCGTATTGATCGTTAAATTATAGATATAAGTGTTTAAACCTGTAGAAATAATATCTAGGTGCAGTAGTTAGCAGTGATAATCATGGGATATATTCAAAATTACTCATTTTGATCCTATGGGCATGCTTTCTAATAGTGGCAATGAAACAATTTTTGAAAGTTCAATATCAGCATTTAAAAGCGAGTGAGATTATCCTATATGCAAGATTTCTATAATTAGAGATTGAAACTTGTTTAGTTCCTCGATGCATGTTTCCTAAGTGAGTAATTATAAAAAAAATATATTAACCAATTGAAACCTTATAGGCATGATTTCTAAAATGCAGATAGGTAGAACATAAACTAATATAATCTTATGATCATGATATCTAGTTAACATCTTGCAATTTAAAGTTTGTTCATTATATTTCATATAGGCATGATATTTAACAAACATATAGAAGCAAAAGTATGTTAAATGAATTAAACACATATAAGCAGGTTACCTAATACACAATGTAGCACAACATGTTCAAAAAAATTAAACACCTATAGGCAGCCTATTTAACAACATACAGAAACGAAACATGTTTGAACAAATTAAGCACCTATAGGTAGTATTTCTACCCGTTTCATGAAAATATTAGAATAGGCCCATTTTCCAGTTTTACTAACACGCCAATTGTTACTACAACATTATTACATGGCCAATGAATGAAATAAATTAAAAGTGATAGAAATAACTATAGTGGGCATAAGACATGCTCATGGTATACCCGTCCAGTCCATGCCTTCAATATAAAGCCCACATAGTTTCACAACAGCCTAGAATTCATAGCCAATCAAACCCAAAAAACAATCTTCGTTTACGCAAAGTAGCTAGAACCTAGTAGTCAGAGCTGATCAGCAGTCCTAGAAAGACAACCATTTACACAAGCCCAAAGGCTTGTCTATTAGGTGAAAAAAAGGGGCACAGTTGAGCAATTAGGATAAAGTGGCAAAGAAACTTGGACCCTAGTGCGTCAGAGTTCCAAAGGCTTCAAGAAACAAAGCAGTGCTCATATTAGGGAGGTTCATAGAGGAGACTTGGGGGAAAGTGCTTTGGCTTTCAGCCAGCCCCAAAATTGAACTCATGATAGGAAATAACTATAAAAAATAATACTAAAGTAATAGTTTTGGAAAAAGCATTTGCAATTTTACAGGATAATCACATAATGAACATAAACTAACACATTGGTAGGGTAAAATATGATAAAAGAATCTAGGAATGCAAAGTTAACAAGCAAGGCATTAATAAAACCAAGTAATCTAGCCAATTTAGATTTAGGGGATCAGATTATACCAAACTCATGATTAAGCAGCATAATAAAAACATAATAACGTATCATAGAGAGAATAAGTTAATCAAAATATGCATAAACTCATACAACCACAATATTGGAGCCCTAAATTAACATGTAAGACGCTACAGGGTCTAGATATGAGAGATAACAGAATGCAAATTATAGCAGACTATTCTCATGTGTCGCAAAATGACATCAAAGTTGAACACCATCATAGTTGAATCAACGTTCAAATACATATGCAGGGAAGAATTTAAACATTATGAGAGTTCAAACACTAACCAGTAGTGAGATTAAAAGAGTTCAGTGTGTAGAAGCAAAAAACCCCTAATCCCCGATGTTGTAGAGTTCATAAGATCCTCAAGATGGGTTTCGAGCGGTGCTTGCAGCGGAGGAGGTTATTCAATAGTTTCAGCGAGTTTGAAAATAATAGTGAGTGAATGAGAGAGTAGTGGAAAATATTAGTCAGAGTCCGAGATCTCAAAATCCCTTCTGAGAGGGATTTATATAGTATAAATCAAACAAGTAAACATGGAAATTAGGAAAGATATACTAGAATCAATTAGAATCAATTTTAGGGTAAATAATACATAAAACAAGGGAGTTCAGTAAATAAACATAGAATAAGAGAAAATAATCATGCAAATAGCACATAAAAAAAGGGAATACAACAGAGAATAAGGAAAATATCATACAAAGATCAATTAGAGTTAGATTTAGGGAAAAATAAAGTAAAAATAAAGGAAACACGGTGGATTAAGCAAAAACAAGGAAAATATTAGTTAAACACGAGAAAGGGAAGAGTATCAATCAGAAATCAATAAAGAATAAGGAAAATTTTCAAACCTTAATCGAGACTGACGCCTTGAATCGGAAAAAAAATACAAGGACCATTCAATATAACATGTATAGAGACGGAAGATCGACCAGATCTTCATAGAATAAAAATAAATCAGCTTGTTCTTGAGTGGTAGTTCTTGCCAAAAATAGGGCAAGAACTAGTGTTCGATTTACCCAGATCAAACAAAAAAAAGTACAAATTAAATCACAAAATAAGGAAATAATGGCATGCAAACCCATTTCATATCGGACTAGGGTAAAATGGGGCAAACCCTAATTCATCAGGAGATAAAAAATGGCCAAGAATCACGTTAAATCGAACCCATGAGACCTTGTTTTTAGGTTTATCAAGTCAAGAACATGGAAACTATATAGAATCAAGGCCAATCGAATATCTCGAATATTGTCTTTCTTAAATAACTTAATACCAAAAGAATAATATGAAGAAAATGGGAAAGAATAGCTGTGAGCACAAGAAAAGGAAAGGAGATATGGAGGATCTCCATATTATTTCTAGTTTGGACTACGATTTTGAAGTGAGGCGACTAGGTTTAGGTTCATAGATATGAGAGAATTTGAGGTCAGTTGGGCGGGGAAAAAAGGGACTAGGTTTGGTGGGTGGATATACGGAAAGAAGGGTTTGTCGTGAGCCATTGATTTTGATGAGGGAGACGATGAGGATATGGGTCATATCAGGCTCAAGAGGGTGTGGGAAATTTTTTGGGAATTTTTCATAAAGCACCATCTTTTTGGTCTAATTAGCCATTTATACATACCCTTTGCTATATTACGTGTTATAGATACCATTTATATTTTTATACAATGTATTTCATGTATTTAAGCTATTGTATTCATTAATACAACCAAAAATATAGGCGTAAAAACTGAAATTCCAGCTTAGTGTGACATGTATTTAGCTATATTCAAGCGACATTAACATTAAATACAGTAACGTATTTGCGCTAAAAACGAAAGGAAATCAAATCACATGATATTCTCCTAATTTAACTCAACGAACTAAAACGATCCCTCATTAATCTGTATTTACAAGATACATAATAAAGAGAAATACATATGAATAATACAGTTGAGTAGAACTGTATAGAGTTGAATACAATAAAATACAACTTAATTCATATGAATAAAACACTTGAATACAACAAAAATACAACTGAATACAGTTGAATAAACTCTTGAATGCAACAAAATATAACTAACTTATGCTGAATAAAATAGTTGAATATAACTAACTACATCTGAATACAACTAAATACAATTGTATAAAACACTGGAATACAACTAACTACTGCTGAATAAAATAGTTAAATACAACTGATTAAACTTGATGGAATAATTGCAATTCATCAGTAACGACTTTTTGCATAGTTACACTAAGAGAAAGGAGGTTTGGGATGAGATATATGAATGTGGTTGAAGATTGATCGGAAAAAATGGAAGCTTGCCGGAATTTTTTTTTGGTCGACAGCTATTGACGTTGGGGAAGCAATTTTAGAAGCAGCCTTTGATTTTCTCTTCCTTGCTGAATACTGAATAGCTACCAACTCCCACCGAGCCCATTTATAGATCTTTTGTGGTGTTGGACTTTGGAGGTGGATAAATTGAGAATTTGGGTGGGAGAAGAGTTAAGAAACGAGGGTTTATGGGAGAAGAGAGTCTGGTTGTATGCAAAAAGAGAGAGATTGTATTGGTGTTTGCAGATACGCGGTAATTATGCTAGAGAAAATACAAAAAGGGAGAGAGAAAAATAATATTTAGCATAAATGGTGCCTTAATTGTAGGATGTAACTATATTTAGATTTTTTGCTATAAATGATTAAAGATATTTATAGGATGTAATATTTTAAATGAGTATTTATTTAAAATTTCTATAGGGTGTAAAAATTCCAAATTTTTTTTGGGGGTCAAATGAGTGGGCCTAGTGTTTGGACATATTTTTGGGTAAAAAATTGGCTTGTTTTTAAGCCGAAACTAAATATGTAAATACACACACACACACACACATATATCGAATATAATATATATATATATATATATATATATATATATATATATATATATATATATATATATATTCTATCGAATATAATATTTTGAAATAGTGGCTTAGGATTGTAAAAATATATAAATATTATTTTGACCTAAATAATATAATAAATGTGATTATTCGTGAAAATATTGACTATTATGCATATAATATATAAATGGTTTTAAAATGTAAATTTATTTATATAAAATACAATAAAATATGCATGGAAATATAAGAATTAGTTTGGATAAATAATTTTACGAAAACAATAAATAAATATTTATCAATTGAAATACCATAATAGATTAAAAATGTTTATAATATGAAATAAATTTTTTGTATAAAATATCATGATAATAATTTGATGAAAGCATTTTAAGATAAAAACATATTTAAAACACGTCATGGGATAGTAATGCAAAAAAATATTCTATAAATATTATTTAAAACTATATAAAAAATACATTATAGAATATATTGGCTAAATGACAAACATGTGGGCAAAATTGAGTATCAACAGCTATCCCTCTTTATCCAGTAATGATAAAATAATTGTCTGGTAAAGAAATCGAGATGATAATCAATTTTGTCTGAATAGATGAGAATTAGGATATGAGATGTTTTAAAAATATGGGGTCGGATCCCGGTTCGGTGCCAACATATCCCTATTTTGAGGGGAATGAGGTCGCGTGTAGTCTAGATCATAAGTGAATGAAGCCGATTGAGTCGTTGCAGATAGACCACTTTCACGACCTAAATTTTCACTCCATTAATTATCGTGACAGCACCTACTATCTACGACACGGTAAGCTTAACACTTTGTGGAAATGAAATGAACATGAGAGCTAACAACTAACAAGGAAATGTTAATAAGCAATTAAGATGTCGCTCGGTATATACATTAGTCACTCTCGAAATGTACACAACTATGCCAAGACCCAGAACCTCGTGAATCACAAACTACAGAATGAAATCAGTGTCTCTATACTCCAGAGCTTAACAAAAAGAAAATACAGGAAGTGTTTGACATGGGGAAGAGTAGAAGGGAACTTCGAGGTTTGCGGACGCGGATGATTTACCTTGAAGTCCCCAAAGCTATCTCGACTCACTGATAATGAGGCTAATAAGCAGCACATGAATTTTCACACAAAAAACATGTGTTGGGAAGGGCATGAGTACACCACAACGGTAACCAGTAAGTGCCAAACCTAACCTCGGTCGAGTAGTGACAACGTCAGGTCTGGCCCTACTGGTATATATATATAATAAAAACAAGACAGAATCAAATATCGTAGTAAAATAAAGACTAAAATTTAATAAGAATAAAATCAGAGAAGGTAACAACTTAGTACACAAAGATAATAACAGGAATCTCCCGAGATACCGTATTGTAGTCCCAAATGTAAATTGCAGGGGGATCTCCCGGAATATCGTTCTGTTGTCCCAAAGTAAATATGCAAGACAAGGAGATCTCTCATAATACTTTTTCTTAGTCCCAAAGTAAATATGCAATATAGGGGGATCTCCTGGAGTACTGTTTCACAGTCCCAAAGTAAAAATGCAGCTCAAACAACGAAAATAACAGTTACCACAAGAAAAACTGCAATTTAGACTAAGTTCAAGTCCAAGAGAAGCAGGAAATTCACTAACAGAGCTTAGATAGACCATTAAGGCAAGTAGACATGCTATTCTAACAAGATACCACACTCTCTTATACAACTCAAATAAGAAGCAAAACAAATTATTAATGAGCATAAATCAGGTTTTTATTACAAAACTAGCCTGCGTATGTACTCGTGACCTCAAGAATAGGGCGCTCACATATCAAAAATAATACCAAATCCTAAGGGGAGTTCCCCCACACAAGTTTAGGCAAGCCACGTACCTCAAACCAATCTCAAATCAATCTGTAACAATGCTCTTCCCCCGAATATCCGACTCTGAATGGTCTAAATCTAGCTAGCATCAATTATATAACGTAAATATAACTTTAAGGAACTAATCTAGCCAATGAAATCAAAGCTAAAGCAAGAAATTAAAAAATTTGCTGAAAAATACTCCCCGAGCGTACGTCTCGGAATCGGGTCAAAGTGAAAAAATATGAACACCCATTCAGTCACGAGTGTTACCATATCAAATATACTCAAATTTGATAACAAAATCCCATTCAAATCCTAAAAAAATCATCTCAAGAAAATTCATCTTTTCCCTAGTTTTCCACCCAAAATAACAATTTAAATGGTGGAATTAATGACAAAATCATGGAATTTTACAAAAACTTGGTAGGAACTACTTGCCCCAAATACCCACACAATAATCTCTCCAAAAATTACCTTCTATCGAGCTCCCAATTGAATTTTGTGATATGAACTCAAAACCCTCGATTTTGAACTTTAAATTCTGCCCGGGTGCTCCCTTCTTCGCGAACGCGAAATACTCCTTGGTTCACGAAGAGAAATTTATTCTTGCCCAGAAATTCTACATTGTGAAAGTGATACCCTAGTCGTGAATGTGAAGGCCTCACAACTACCTACGTGAACGCGGGACCAACGTCGCGAACGGGTAGGCATAAGGGCCTAGGGACCCAGCAAACCAATCTCTTCTACGCGAACATGGGACCCTCTTCGAGAACGCGTATGCATATAACCTTAGAGATTGTGAATGTGAAGCATAAAATTTCCACCTGCCCTAGATCATATTCACGAACGCGGAACACCTTTCGTGAATGCGAAATAGGAAACCAACAACTGAAGAAAACTAGAAGTTTGCTATCTCCCAAAGTCCAAAAATGACATGTTGAGCATCCAAAAAATAACCGAGGCACCCAGTACCTCAACCAATAATACCAACCAATCCTAAAATATCTCATCAAGTAATGCTAAAAACATGAATCACCTTCCAATTCAGACTTAAAGAACTTGAAACTTCAAATTTTCACAATCGATGCCGAAACCTATCACCCCATATCCGATTGACCCCAATTTTTTCACACAAGTCATATTCAAACTTACGGACGTACTCCAACTATCAGAATAGGAATCCGACCATTACATCAAAAAGTCCACTACCGATCAAAATCTCAAAATTTTGACTTTCGCCATTTGAAGCCTAAAGAAGCTATTGATCTCCAAAATACAATCTGGACATGCCCTTAAGCCCAAAATCACCCAACAGAGCTAACAGAATTGAAGAAACTCTATTCCAGAGTCGTCTTTACATATTTTTGACTACGGTCCAAATCTTAGGACTTAAGCCTCTATTTATGGACTAAGTGTCCCATAACACTCCAAAACCAAAACAAAAGCTCCGAACAAGTCACAATAACAGAAAAAGATATAGGACAAGCAGTAAATAATGGATTGGGGCTATAACTGTAAAAGCGACCGGTCAGGTATTTACAATCACGTGCTTAAAATAATGGTTTCTCTAAATATGAAGATGTTGTGAATTGTTGATATCCCAAGTGAAGAGTATAAATGGTAATAGTGTAAAATTGTTCGTTATGGATGTGCGAGGCAATGTGATCGAGGAAAAGTTACAAAAAGGAAAAGTAATCAATGGTTGGCAATTACTTGGAAATACTTAAGAATGAGAATGTTTGAACGGAAACCAGAGAGAGGATTGCTCCCATTTGGATAACGGTTACCTTTCGAGTTACCTGAAAGGCTTAAAATACAATGAATACATAAGCATATACATAATAGTGACAATATCGTTGTTGCGAGTGCAAAAATTTAAACATAATACAAATTCCCCCAAGACCATGAAAGTTTTCTTCAATCGATGAGGACAATTCCTTGGATCATGATGTCATGGGTCATGAAACGCAGACCATGAAATGCTGTCCTCAAGCCATGAGAATGGTGCATTTGGATTATGATGCCTTTGAATAATGATATGCACCTTTGAGATCCTTAGTCCATAGAATGTTGTCCTTAGGCTATGATGACGATGCATTCGGACAATAGTGCCCTTGGATAATTTTGTTGCACCCCATATTTTAGTACATAAAAGTATTTCGCGAGTTATTTGATGTAAGCTCAGAAATAAGATCATATTTGAAAGTACATAAAGAAAGTTAATCATATTATATTGGAGGATACAAATATTTAAGATCATTAATAACAAGCATCAAAAGGGCTCGAAGGATTAGAAGCTAAACGAATAGACGGAAATAAGTTTTGTCAAAAGTCAACAAGTTGGGAATGTTCTACCATTTAATTTTGGGGTAAGACTAGGTTTCTTAACATTATAAGAAGGTTATATTATCAGTTATTTTAGTTGTATGATAGCCATGTGGTATTCTTTGAATTCGAGCGAATTGTGGAACAAAAGTTGGTAAAGGTCACGACAAGTTACATTCATAATATGTTGAAAATTAGGTCAAATGTAGCTGCGGTTTTCTCCAAAAATACTTAGAATTAAGCGATGATCACCTACTAAATTGAAGATCTGCGAGTCTAGTTTCTAACTTATTAAAATGTTCATCACTACGGCATCAGAGTAGAGAGATATTTAGGTTTCTGTGAGACTGCACAAACAGCTCCCATTGGAACCCACTTAGGTGGTGGATGATACTCCAAACTTTAAAGATCGGGGCAAGGGTAATTTGTGTTCATTTCTCGGCCCAACTTGCGTGGGGGGGGGGGGTTGTTTTAAGTGTTATATGTTTTGGAAAATACTCTCCTGAGGTTTTCATATCAACCCTAAGCAATTTTAAGTATTTCTAAGAGATTCTAATGCCGAGAAACCCGAAATGCTTGTTTGTTTCTCTTCCTTGTTTTTGTGGATGCATTGGAAATGATACTTTTTGGTGAAGTAATCTAAAAGTCAATTTGTTCCATCCATTTGAAGGTAATTAACCTCTTATTCTAGATTTATTTGAGTTTATCCAAGTTACGGCTAAGACGTTGAAGCTAGGACTTGTGAGATCTCGATCAAAAGTCTTGTTAGTAATGTTGTTGAATGTTGGACTCTTTGGGAGGTGTTCTTGCAGAGATTTATAGAAGGAAAATTTATGGAATAACCTTAGTATATTGTGTTGTTATTATCAAAAATTTTCTAAATATAAGTAATAGGGAAAGGTTCAAGTATAGTGTTATTAGACATGAATCGAGCTTGTCGCTCGATAAGTTATTATGATGGTTGTGTTCCATATAGCTACTGGCTGTTCTTTGGGTTGTTGTTGCAATACAAGATGTGGGAAATGTAACTAAATTAGGGGAGATGCTGGTCGTTTTAATATAGAAAAAGCTTGTCGTTCATTGTACCGTAGTTATACTTTTCGTAGCTTAATAATAGCATCATTATCTTGGTTGTAGATTAAGCTCAGACCAGTTGAGTTCAGCGTGGTTATTTGAAAAATTGCTACATGTATGTTACCTCTAAGCCTTTCCTACATTTTGGCTTGATCCTATAACTACATGCATTTGATAGCGAAACATAAAGTGAAGTTTGTATTCCTGAACTTATGTGCATTATCTTAGTCTCATATGTCACACTATTCTCCCTTATTGGGACTTTATATTCAGTTAATTATTGCCTTTTTCCTGTCAAGAGAGCGTACCGTCTATATATATGTATATATATATATGTAGTATTTTCACCACCATCAATCTCTATATATATACCTCTAAGCCTTTCCTACATTTTGGCTTGATCCTATAACTACATACGTTTGATAGCGAAACATAAAGTGAAGTTTGTATTCCTGAAATTATGTACATTATCTTAGTCTCATATGTCACACTATTCTCCCTTATTGGGACTTTATATTCAGTTAATTATTGCCTTTTTCCTGTCAAGAGAGCGTACCGTCTATATATATATATATATATATATATATATATATATATATATATATATGTGTAGTATTTTCACATCCATCAAGCTATAATTTGTGGGCGGGCCCCTATTGGGAAACCTCTGATCAGATGGTAAGTTATATATCGAGCCTACTATGATCAAGTGCCTATGAGCGAGCCCAGAATAGCCGAGTTACCGAGTCTAGTATGGCCGAACACCTATGAGCGAGCGTACTACGGTCACAAAATTGACTTATCGAGCCTTATAGGGTCGGGCATCTATTTGTACTTCGTATATTGAGAAAGTGAAGCCAGTATCAATAAGTAAGTGTATCTTAAGATTATTTTGGACTCCCAATTACATTCAGTTATTATAATGTCATTTAAGTTCCAGCTTTCAGTTATTATATTGCCTTACATACTCGGTACTTTATTTCGTATTGATATCCCTTTTGTAGGGATGCTACATTTTATGCTTACAGGTTCAGATAGACAAATGGGTAGACCTCCTCAGTAGGTGCTAGTCACGCCCTAAAAACGTAGGAGTGCGACCGGTGCTCAACCGAGTAAACCCGACTGAGCAAGCCTATAAGATTTCATTCTACCCAAACTAATTAATGAATAACGATGAGATGAACTCCACTAATCATACTTTGTAAATATTTCATTAACAACTTTCATTTTGTTTCATTAGCCGTTTCAACCATAATATCCAAAATATGACAATTTTTATAGATACGACGAAAACATATTTTCCAAATACCAGTATTTCTAATTTACTTTCCATTATCAAACACCATCCATACTTTGCCTACGGAGCCTCTAAGTGCCATTGAAGAGTAATATGGAAATGCTGGCAACAAGGCTCTGGCTATACCTCAAAATACAAGGTACAGGATTACCAAATGACACAAGACCCCAAAATAAAGTGAGGATCACTAAGTTAGCTGAAAGGAGCATACCGCTATCACTGATCACTGCCGCCTATTGTGGAACCACCTGCATCCATTAAAGATGCAATGCCCCCGATAAAAGGGATGTTAGTATAGTCAAATAGTACTAATATGTAAAGCTAAAAATCATGTTTCAAAATAGAATTACCATACAAGAAAAGGAAAGCCATATAAACAACAAGTCACAATCAATAATATCAAAAATTCCCGATTAAAACCTAAGAATTTTCAACATACGAAAGCAATACGTATTTTTACACCAATCTTAATAGAACGAGCAATGAAACAATAAGAAATCAAGAAAGGAGTCTGTCATGATATACAACAAGAGCTTCAACACATATCAAAACATCAGGAAAGGATCACATAATTTCCGGACAAGTTCCTATCTTATTTAGGTTTGATAATCTCAGTTCCATGTGCCACAATCCATAATACCACCGTGTTCCTACACGGAATCCGATCTCGAACCGACCAACTAGGTCATCTCGTTTGAGACATCATGCATTTTCATCATTTTAATCAATCAATTCAGCACAATTACCACCATATGTGCGGCATGGTATCCGATCATGACCCAATCGGCTAGTATCACAACCCTAAACTCAGACCTGGTCGTGATGGCGCCTCTTTTGAAGACAAGGCCATCCGACACAACACTCACATTAACCCTTTAATCATTAATAGCCATCTTCAAACCTTTAATTAATAAATGTTTCATAATACAAGTCTACATAAACAGTACTAAAATAACATACAAGCCCGACATCGGGGTGTCACTAGTGATGAGCATATACTACAACTGTCTAACTACATCAATATCAATAAGGTCGAGAAAAGTGACGATTTATCCATAAGGAAGAATAAAGAGGGAGAAAGCAAAGCCACGATCACCAGGCAGCTACTGTGCTGACTCCGATAAAACTGCCGGCAAGTTTATAAATACCTGAATTTACACACAAGGTGCAGGGAGTAATGTGAGTAGTCCAATCAAGTAAGTAATAAGAATAAATAAAGACTGAGCAGTAGAAAAATGATGAATCCACATTTTTATGATAAACTAAATAAGCACAATAGTCTTCCAAATCATAATACGAGCCAATCGTCTCATTTCAAATCCAGCTTTTGGGTAAAAATCATTTGAAAAAAATGACTTCTAAAAGTTTCAATAGGGGTTCAATACCATTTATAATAAAAGAGATGAAAACCATAACCGGCCCCTTGGCATGACAGGAACTTCACAATCCTTTTCGCAACTGAAAAAAAATTTCAGTTTTAATGAAAGATTATTTAAAATATATTTTCAACATTTTCAATAGAGGCTCGGTCTAAAGATGAGTGAAATGAGTAATAAATCAACATGTTCAATTGAAACTCACTTTAAGGAGGAGTGAAAACAGTAGTTCATAAACTTGCCCCTCAGGCAAAACATCACTCATGTACAAGTATATATATACATATATATATATATATGTAGACCCTCGGGCAAGCCTCTCAGTCACTCGTGATTCAACTCTTACCAATCAGTCGCTCACACTCAATAGGTACCATATAGTAACCACTGCGGCGTGCAACCCAATCCATATATCGCTGCAGCGTGCATCCCAATCCATAGATATAGTGGACTGGCGCTCACTAGGGGCGTGTAGACTCCGGATGGTCTCCTACAACCCAAGCGCTATATCACTGCGGTGTGCGGCCTAATCCACACACACACACACACACACATATATATATATATATATATATATTTATTTATTTATATATGGGGCTGTAGATGATGGCGCGTTCTGCTTCTTATGACGAGAAGGGCATCAAAATCCTTTCTATTGGTTCTTGCTTGGCAGCTGTTATAGATGATGAAAGGCGGGCCGATTTTTTGGGACCTATTCTCTTAATAGGTGGCAAAGCGAAATAGGAAAGGGTCCGAGCTGACTGATGAGTGCCTTTTTAGCCTTTATTTAAAAGGCTCTCATGTAGAGCTAACATGGCTGGCTACATACAAGTATAGCCAAATCAAGATGAGATAGGACGGCCGTTCAAAGGCCGCAGCGAGGCTACCATAGGAAAGCCCGCCCCCGCTAGCTAACATAGAAAGAGAGTCTCGGATAGCAGTAGTCTCTATGTGAATCTCTTCCCGATCGGCCAGGCCAAATCAGGGCACCACTTGGGATAGGAAAGGATCAACCCACATGCATTATTTGATGAAAGAACTCCAGTCGCCTCTAATGATTTGTTTGTCAACCATGCTTTCTCTCCCTCAAAACAATGCTCTGAACACGAAAGTGTGCAGTTCTGCCCCCTTTTCCCATGCTGAGTCACAGGCAGCGCCTCGAAAAGCACGGATGAGCCACATGCAGGGAAACTTGCACATGCGGTTCTGGCCGGGGACCCCGATATACTATACTAATATGTGTAGGTTCCCGTAATTCTAGTGAGATTGTCATAGCGCAAAAGCAGATATGGTCCAGTATTCCCTTGTTCCCTATATTGGTTATGTTATTTATATCTCGTCTAGAAGAAACTAATCGAGCTCCGTTTGATCTCCCTGAAGCGGAAGCTGAATCAATTGCAGGCTACAATGTAGAATATGCGTGGGGTGCGATCCTTAATAGTTCAATGTTGGTGGAAGACAATGTCCCGGGGTCTCGGGGACTCATTCTGATTAAAACATGGGGCGGGTCTTTACCAACTTCCAAATATTCTATTTTAGGGAAGCAAAAAAAGGTGAGCGCCTAGCACGAAGGGTTGCTTTACTAAGTAAGATAAGGCAAGAAGCAAGAGCGTAGCAGCTGCACGAAGTTGCTTCTTAGCGCATACATTTTCTTGCTCGTTAGCGCTTGACTAATAAGATAGAAAGAGTCTTTCTTGCTTGTTTAGGAAAGACTTGCTTTTTGATAGGAGTAGGTGATTGCTAGGGCAGGGCACTTTTCATTCTTCATTTGAAACTAACAAGTGTCGGTCGGGGATTTCTACCTTGTTATCAAAAAGGGAGTTGGGTAAAATCAAATGGTGAAAAAAGTAAACGTAAGCAATAGAGATTGTTTACCCCAAGACTCTGCTTGGCAAATGAGTCGATTATTCAAGATGTTATATCATTATCGTGGTTCCTTCACTTTCATTACATCGATGTGGTTCAGTTGACCTCAGAGAATTCCTATCACCCAGCACAGCATGTTTATTCTCGGTGGTGATTACAGTCTATTTCCAGGGTCAGGCTACTCCAGAAGATCAGCAGTCTAGCCCAGATGCTTCCCTTCCAGTCGCTTCATCAAATTTTGGATCCCGCTCTCAGCTTCATCGATCCTCTCAAGTTTCTTATCATGTTGAAGGCTTATGAATCGTTTTCCCCAAAAGATCGAGGTGACCTCATCTCAGTTCAATCTTTTCATGAAATTGAATCATTTGCTAAAGCCTCCAATTATTCTTGCTGGAGAGATGCTATACCTTTGATCTTTCCCTTGCCGTGTAGGTAAAGCTAGAAGAGCCTCATTGGCCAAACAGATGACAAGAAACCTTCCACCCGTTTAGATAATTTCGAAGAAAGACTGTTGGCAGCAGGTAGAGAGATTTTTTTTCCTCTTCAAAACACAAGGAAATGCGGGCAGGGTAGAGCTTGGCAGAGGGTTCGAGAATAGGGTAGGGTCCTGTCCTTAAGATTCAGATAAGAAAAGAGTTCCAAACCTTTTTGCATGCACCTCCGTACAAGTTCTGCATACAAGTTCCAGCCAGGATGATTGAGAAAGATTCAACCAATTTGAATCGCTCACATCACAATAGCAGTAGCGTAAAGGCCGTAAGTATGGGGGCATCCATAACATAAGGCTATTACTTTCACAGATCTCTATCTATATAGAGAGAGATCCGTTGCGTGAGCAACCCGACTGTGCCTTACATGTGCTCTACAGGTCGCACGTAATCTTTCTTCCCAACGAGCCTTTTTTTTTAATTTGGAAAACGGGCATTGCGTTAGGTTTGAAAGGCATGGTTTTCAGTATGTCTCCAGATAGGGCCCCACTAGTCCGGTTAGCTAGTGAGCGTTTCTTTTGGGCGGGAAGCAGGCCGGGCCCTACGGGCGGGCATCTCCCGCAACACAAGCACCATTGTTCGACACCACCTGAGAAGCAAAAGATTCGTCAGTCCAGGTTGAAAATACATGCATAGATAGTGGTTTAATGCCAAGGCCGATGACGGAAGCTCGGGACGGAGCTGTATGAGGCGGAAGTCTCATATACGGTTCTCTGAGAAGGGAGTGGCTACCTACTGGAGCTTCAACCAAGAACTACTGGTCAATTCCGCTTAGGGGCCACCCCTGACTCTACTATTATTATAGGGGTATGGGGTTCGAGACAAAGAAATATCAAGGCAGCATATTAGTTGTTCCTTTATACTTTACTTGGATATGTTTTTATGCTATTAGCCATTATGTTGATTCTTCTACAAACTGGAACAACTGATTTACAAATCTCATTAACCACAGAATTTAGTGATAGAAAGAAAAAAAAGCCTTGGTACGGCCTATACACGATGGATAAAGGTTTTGGAAAGTGGAATGGTTATCCAATTCGTCACTTAGTTGGTAGAAGTCAGAAGGGGTGGAGGCATTATCAAGTAAGTTGGTTATAAGTGGTTGTGCATTACTGCGGCGTACAGCCCGATCCATACATATATAATCCTCACAACCAGGCCCTCGGCCTCTCTCAGTCATTAACCTCACAATCAGACCCTCGGTCTATCACTAAATCGGGGAACTCAGCCCAAACTGTTTTAATATTTTTAAGAATTAGGGTGATAAAACTAGATTTAAACAATAAACATTGTAAAACATGACTGTGGTTATGCTTTCAAACAATTATAGTGAGGAAAAATAGTAAAAATACCCCTAAGGGTCTCAACAGGTCGGCACAAGGCCCCAGACATGGCATATAGCCCAAATTATAATATCAATCTCTAAATTATGGAATATCATAAGATTTCAAATAAAATACGCGAGTTAGCAGTCATATGGGACGAACCAAGTCACAAGCCCCAATGGTGCACAACTCCACGCTCGTCATCTAGCGTGTGAGTCACCTCAAAGTAACACAACGATGGGCAATCATGGGTTTCAAACCCTCTGGATAGTATTTACAATTATTACTTACCTCGATTCGTTCTAAACTCCAGACTGCGATGCCTTTTCCCTCACGAATCTACCTCCGGATGCTCCAAATCTAGCCACAATCAGTACATAACTATTAAAATATGCTAAGGGAACAAATCCCACTCGAAAATATCCAATTTACATCAAAAATCCCAAAATTGCTCAAACCCGGCCCCCGGGCCCACATCTCGAAAATTCGACGAAATTAACATCAATAGAATCCTCACACTCCCATGAGTTCATACAGACCATGAACATCAAAATTAGACATCAAATGTCCATTCAAGTCCTCAAAAGAATTCTCAACTTTTTCTTCCATTCTTCCACAATTTCCACTCTAATTTATCAAATTAAATGATGAAATTCAAGACTAAATCATGGAATGAAACCAAATATGAGTGAAGATTACTTACCCCAATAGATCAGCTGAATATCTCCTGAAATTTAACCTTCTCCCGAGATCTCCAGTGGTTTTTATGATATTGGGCTTAAACCCTCGATTTTGAAAATATAAACTATCTGCCTAGATTTTTCCTCATGGCGAACACGGCATGTCCCTCGCGTTTGCGAAGCACACTGCTTCATAGGCCAAAATTGCCTTCTACGCAAAAGCGAGACCCTCTCGCGAACGCGAAGCTTCCGCTTCCCATACAATCATGAACGCGACCCCTTAATTGCGAACGTGAAGCACAAAAGGGCTAAGACCCTAGCTGCTCCATTTACTCTATGAGAACGCGGGAACCTTATCGCCTTTGCAAAGCACCCAGGACCTCACCCTTCGCTAATACGGAACCAACATCGCGAATGCAAAGGTCAAATTCTCAGCCTCACCAGCTAAACCTTCGCGAACGCGAAGATCAAATTTCTTGAAATCCTTGAGCAGTTTTCTGCAACTTTTCAAAACATGAAATGGACGGATTGGCCACCCGAAACTCACCCGAGGCCCTCGGGACCTCAATCAAATATGCCAACATGACCCATAACATCATTCAAACTTGTTCCAACCTTCGCAATACTCCAAACAATATTAGAACACCAAATTTGCATCGAATTCAAGTATAAGAGTTCCAAAATCATCCGAATTACGTTTTTGATCAAAAAGTCTAACAAAGCTCGTCTGAATAACCTAAAATTTTGCACACACATCATAATTGACACAACAGAGCTACTGTAACTTCCGGAATTCCATTTCGCTCCCTATATCAAAATCTCACCTATCAACCGGAAAACGCCAAAATCTCAATTTCACCAATTCAAGCCTAAACCTTCCACGAACTTCCAAAATGCATTCCGATCACGCTCCTAAGTCCAAAATAACTTAATGGAGCTAACCAAATCATAAAAATTCCGATCTGATATCATATACCAATAAGTCAAATCTTGGTCAAACCTTTCGAATTTCAAGCTTCAAACTGAGAACTGCTCTTCCAAATTCATTCTGATTACCTTGAAAACCAAAATCAACAATTTAAATATGTCATAATATATCATACAGGGGAAGTCATGCCCGAGAACTGGCAAGCAAAGTGAAAAAACTCAAAACGACTGGTCGGGTCATTACACGCTCCCCCACTTAAACATACGTTTGTCCTCGAACGTGCCTAGAGTTTTTCCAAAAGCCAAATCACTGAATAACCTTACCATGAACATATCCATGGGTGATCCCATATGACCCTATCTCATATAGGTCCAATAACCCAATGAAATAGAAAGTTCACAGTCCAACCTAGTCCATGAACCTTAGAACCACATCTCCACTTCTGAAATCATTCACAAGATCAGAATTTCACATCTATACTCTGAATAAGTCCGAACCCAGCTGTAATAACACATACCTGCAACCTCAGGTTCAATTACATGATATACCACCTTACTCAAACACTTGCTGTGATAACTTCTAATCACAACAGCTCCACACAACAATCAAATACCGACAGAAAACCTCGTATCAACTAAATTCTCATTCCAACACTTCCATGTATTGCCAATGATAAATGAAACATGCAATAAAGCATAAACATTCTTCTCAGATCAGCCATTCGGGATGCAAAGACCATAGCAAATTTCTGTACCAAACCTCGATATTTTACTTCCAACATGCTGAAATCAAATCCGTTTGCAGTCATTAAAGATCCAGACAATATCATCCAATCCAACATAACTACTCTGGTAACACGGACACATCAATACAGACTAAAGCCACGACTTGTGCAATCCGTGCACCAATAAGCCACAATCCAAACTTACTCAAATCATGAGAATGATTAAAATGAAAGAGTTGAACGGCAAGCTCACTAGTACCGCCACAACACAAGGCGGAGAACCCGTCTCACATCATAGAAATAGAACACACGAATATAACCCACAAGGTCATACCTCCACATAACTTCGCTGCAATGTGCGATCCTATCCAGACACTGGTCCACATGAGACACCTCAAGTCTCTCTACTTGAAATTTACGACCATGCACAATTGATTTCTAGAACCATAGAAAATCATCATACCTACGGTGAAGCAAATACATAATACCATATAACCCGAAAGGACATAACTGATAGCCCTCCACCGAGCAACACCATTACTCTTCTTGCTTGACTTCCACTATGAAACCATAATGGAACCGCACCATCTGTGCCTACATCCAGGAAATCATAATGTCTCACAACACATAAATGTAATCCATAGCTCACCTCAAAACACTAATAGCTCAATAATAACTGAATCAACACATCCCTCACCAATAGCGACTCAAAGTCAATAAAGTCGTCTTGATGCGGAACACACATCCATATAGGTCTACCAACGAACCACACATCAACTCTAGTCACACACAATAGATAAATAACCCTCTGAAGGTTCGCAACGATTGAATCATAGCACATGCTATCATCTGACTACTTACCCATTTCTTTGTCGTCCACAACCACGAGCAAACATGTATATGAGAACTCCTAGTCTCCAAGTCCATAAAGCACATGAATTACCATATCTGATCCCAATTTCGCCGCTTGAATATAAAGCATACCTCTAGTACTCAATTATCTCATGAGAGGTAAATCTATAGTTCTTCTAAACCACCAGACAAACTCAAATATCATCCGACGATTGGACAAGATAGTGCCGCAATACCACTATTGCATCCATAACTCAAACACATTGACCTTTATGAATTGTATACCCTCATCAAGCCACGCCGATTAGTGATCTCATCTATCTAGTCACGTGAAGCTGCCCATGCTATCTAAGAATTCGCGACCTTCCTTTCAAATCTGAATTGTGACCTTACACATGCAAATCTCAATCCTACACAACATATCGCATAAATCGTACCATCCTAGGAGAACCACGAGAACTTTATATCCCTTATGAGCCTCAAGCAACTATGTACTCCACTAGCCAAGAACTTCCCATTGATCCCATCCAGAAGAAAATCTCTATACATCCCATGCTCATCACACCAATAGGAAAAGTATACATCTCTATTTGTGGTGGAAACCATCTAGAGCTCTCTGAATTCCATTTTCACAACACTAAATCGTTAGGATTGAATCCTTCTAACTCCACCAAGCTACGCCGACCACTAAAACCTAAAAGAATTACCACGAAACACGTATGGAAACTCATTACCTTATAAGCATCCAAGAACTAGTCATATCTTTACCGTACCGACTAGGCCTACTACCAAGCTATCCCATCTATATGAATTCCCTTTTGATTTACCTTCAACTTGATACTCCTTCTTGCTATAACATCACCATTCCTTAACCCAGACTTACCATATGAGACCCAAGCATAAAGCCACACCGTCCTATGGTCCATAAGCCGTTGAACACTCTCTAGGTATTCCCAACAACAACATATTCAAAATGCTTACCCTGAAGAGACTTCCTACGGATCCAAATTTATTACCTTCCTAATACTAACATATAGAATCCCATAATTGATATAGAAATACTACAAGTCTTGACACCTTCCAATGAAAACTCAGTTTTTAACCACATATACAACGTTAAAATACCCAAGTGTTACATATAGAATCTAGAACACATTAGAACCATTCTCGAGATTCATTCACTCTACTCAAACTACAATTAGCCTAAACAAATGAACCAAATAACCTGTGACCAATTAGCACTTCGACATCGCAAAGTGTAACCTCGTCCGAGAACAACCAAGCAACTTCCTGCTCTATGTACTGAGCATCCACTACCAACAACAACTCAAGACATTCCGTGATTCTCATACACATATGAAGCATGAAATAACCTTTGTCAAAATTTTCCTTTACTCGAGCCATCCTCAGTCTCAATCTCTACAAGCCTTAACTGACTCACTATCACACCTCAATCTGAAACCAATATAGCACCTAACCGTGCAATCACCAAGTCAGTATCATACTCCCCCACTTGGCTCGAAGCCATAGACCAAAACATACACAATAACTCATAACGCAAATACTCTATTACTGCCATAATACTAAAGTGTGATTAAACTCAATCCTTCACAAGCTCGTGAAACACAGACCATTTGGTACTTTGAATCTTCTACAAATCTCGTAGTCATCCTTGCAACAGTCAAGACCACTCTCTTAAGCAACCCAAATTTCAATTTCAACACTTATATTTCACTTGTAAATGAGATCTTCTAACAGACAAAATGAGGATCACACAACCTCAAAACACTCCGCAGGAGATAACCTACCTGCTTTGGCTCCAACTAATATTTCTGTATACCTTCCACCGTCATAATCATTACGCAGTCACTTAGTCTTCCTAAGTCTGAACTCATAACGAAATCATGAAATTTACTTCACTCCTAACTAGAAAATATGAAAGTTTCTTCACACGCCCTTAGCTCGGGGCTATACCTCAAATCAAGGTGTAAATCAAACACCTGATAGTTCTTATATCCTTTAGCGGACCCCTTCTCATTGCTTCCAAATCATATGGATACATCTCACAGTCATAACATACTCGTCACATAGCCATCCCACCATCACTTCACCTAATAGGGACACTACATAACATATAAGTTCAAAAACATGTGCTCACACAATCAACACCTCAATGCTCAAGCTGTAGGGAAAAACCCGGCCTCAAGTCCTCTAGACTAGCCCAAAATCAACACAGAGAGATTACATCTCACCCCTGAATAGAGGAATCACAAGCCATAGATGCACATTTGATACCGAGCGCTCATACGCGCATACAAATACGTGGAAGGAAATTCAAAGAGTTGCATCTCAAGCTAAATCAAGGACTCATGATAAGAATTCATGAATGTGAAGTTTTTCCTAAAGGTTTTTCAGCCTCCCGAGGATAAGTACAGACGTCTCCATACTGATCTGCAAGACTCTACTAAACCTGCTCACGACTCATGAGACTTATGTAACTTAGGCTCTAATACCAACTTGTCACGACCCTAAACTCAAACCTGATCGTGATGGCGCCTCTCGTGAAGACAAGGTCAGCAGACACAATATCCACATTAACCCTTTAATCATTAATAGCTATTTTAAAACCTTTAATTAACAAATGTTTCATAATACAGGTCTAAATGAACAGTGCGGAAATGACATACAAGCCCGACATCGGGATGTCAAGAGTCATGAGCATCTACTACAGCTGTCTAACTACATCAAGAACAATATGGTCGGGAAAGTCACAATTTATACATAAGGAAGAATAAGTAGGGAGAAAGTAGAGACGCGATCGCAAGGCAGCTACCTTGCTAACTCCGATAAAATTGCTGCCGACCTCATAAATACTTCAATCTGCACACAAGGTGCAAGGAGTAATGTGAGTACTCCAACCCATTAAGTAATAAGAGAAAACAAAGACTGAGCAGTAGGAAAACGATGAATCCACAGTTTTATGATAAACTCAATAAACACATCAAGCTTCAAAATCAGTATACAAGCCAATCGTCTCATTTAAAATCCAACTTTTGGGTAAAACGCATTTGAAAAAAATGCCTTCCAACAGTTCTAGTAGCGGTTCAATAGTATTTATAATAAAAGAGATGAAAACCATAACCGGTCCCTCAGCATGACAGGAAATTCACAATCCTTTTCATAACTAAAACAACTTCAATTTTAATGAAAGATTATTTAAAACATTTCTTCAACATTTTCAATAGAGGCTAGGTTTAAAGATTAGTGAAATCAGTAATTAAATCACTTCAATGGAAGCTCACTTTAAGGACGAGAGGAAATAGTAGTTCATAAACTAGCCCCTCAGGCAAAACATCACTCATGCACAAGTGTGTGTATATATATATATATATATATATATATAGCCCCTCGAGCAAGCCTCTCAGTCACTCACGACTTAACACTTACCAATCAGCGCTTACACTCAGCACTCACACTCTATAAGTACCATATAGTAACCGCTGCGGCGTGCAGCCCCATCCTTATATCGCTGTAGCGTGTCGCCCGATCCATAAATATAGTCGAATGCGCTTACTGGGGCTGTGCAGACTCCGAAGGGGCTCCTACAATCTAAGCGCTATATCGCTGTGACGTGCAGCCCAATCCAATATATTGTTGCGGCGTGTAGGCCAATCCATATATATATATATATATGTACTATTGCAGTGTGCAGTTCGATCCATAGATATATAATTCTCACAGCCAGGTCCTCGGCCTCTCTCAGTCATTAACCTCACAATCAGACCCTCGATTTATTAATAAATTGGGGAACTCAGCCCAAACAGTTTTCATATTTTTAAGAAGTAGAGTGATAAAACCATATTTAAACAATAAACACGTAACTCAGCCCAAACAGTTTTCATATTTTTAATAAGTAGAGTGATAAAACCAGATTTAAACAATAAACACGTAAAACATGACTGAGGTTATGTATTCAAACAATAGAGTGAGGAAAAATAGTAAAAATGCCCTAAGGGTCTCAACAGGTCGGCACAAGGCCCCAAACATGGCATACATTCAAAATTATAATATCAATCTCTAAAATATGGAATATCATAAGATTTCAAATAAAATACGTGACTTAACAGTCGTACGGGTTGGACCAAGTCACAAGCCCCAATGGTGCACAACTCCATGCTCATCATCTAGCATGTGTGTCACCTCAAAGTAACATAACGATGTGTAATCAGGGGTTTCAAACCCTCAGGACAATATTTACAATTATTACTTACCTCGATCCGGTCCAAACTATAGCCCGCGATGCCTTTTACCTCACGAATCGACCTTCGAATGCTCCAAATCTAGCCACAATCAGTACATGACTATTAAAATATGTTAAGGGAACAAAGGCCACTCAAAAATATCCAATTTAGATTAAAAATCCCGAAATTATTTAAACCCTGCCCTCGGGCCCACATCTCGAAAATCCGACAAAATTAACGTCAATAAAATCCTCACACTCCCGCGAGTTCATACATACCAAGAACATCAAAATTAGATATCAAATGCCCATTCAAGTCCACAAAAGAATTCTCAAGTTTTTCTTCCATTCTTCCCCAATTTCCACTCTAATTTCTCAAATTAAATTATGAAAATCAAGACTAAATGATGGAATTAAACAAAATATGAGTGAAGATTACTTACCCTAATAGCTCAGCCGAAAATCTCCTCAAATTTCTCCTTCTCCCGAGCTCTCCTTATAATATTGGGCTTAAACCATCGATTTTGAAAATATAAACTGTCTGCCCATATTTTCCTTCATCGCGAACGCGGCATGTCCCTCATGTTCGTGAAGCACATATCTTCAAAGGCAAAAATTTCCTTCTATACAAATGTGAGATCCTTTCACAAACATGACCCCTTAATCACCAACGCAAACCACAAAAGGGCTAGGAACTCCGCTACTCCATTTACACTACGCGAACGCCGGAACCCCATTGTGTTCGCGAACCACTCAAGACCTCACCCTTCGTGAATGAGGGACCAACATCGTGAACACGAAGGCAAAATTCTCAACCTTACTAGCTAACCCTTCACGAACGCGAGAACCTACTCGTGAACGCGTAGGTCAAATTTCCTGAAATCCTTTAGCAATTTTCTGCAACTTTTAAAAACATGAAATGGCCCGATTGACAACAGAAACTCACCCGAGGCCCTCGGGACCTCAACCAAATATGCCAACATGACCCATAATATAATTTAAACTTGTTCCAACCTTTGGAACTCTCAAAACAATATTAAAACAACAAATTTGCATCGAATTCAAGTCTAAGAATTCCAAAATCTTTCGAATTACGCTTTTGATCAAAAAGTCTAACAAACCTCGTCTGAATAACCTGAAATTTTTCACACACATCACAATTGACACAAAAAAGCTACTGCAATTTCCGGAATTCCATTCTGATTCCTATATTAAAATCTCACCTATCAACCGGAAAATTCGAAAATCTCAATTTTGCCAATTCAAGCCTAAACCTTCCACGGACTTCCAAAATGCATTCTGATCATGCTCCTAAGTCCCAAATCGCCTATCGGAGCTAACCAAATTATAAAAATTCCGATCCGAGATCATATACCAACAAGTCAAATCTTGGTCAAACCTTTTAATTTTCATGCTTCAAACTGAGTACTGCTATTCCAAATTCATTCTGATTACCTTGAAAACAAAACCAACGATTTACATGAGTTATAATACATCATACGGGGCAAGTCATACTCAAGAACTGGTGAGCAAAGTGTAAAAGCTCAAAACTACCGGTCGGGTCGTTAGATCTAGGCCATATCACTTGAGACATCATCCGTTCAATCGTTCATCTTAATTCACATTTCCTTTCAATCTTTCATTACATGGAGCGTATAACCTCATATATCACATCGTTCTTAGCCTTTGGCTGCATTTCACAATTTAATCTCCCCTCCCCCACAATTCACATCATTGGCACTTTCAATAATAAACCTTTCATTTCAAGATAACAAGCATATACAAGAGCAATTATAAGTCATAAGCATAAAGAGGATTTCACATATTTAGGCATAACAATCTTAATTCAAATTTGACTTGAAGTCTAGGCATTTTAACACATGTTCCACATTAATCACACATTCTCAATGGATAAAATATCATAATGAAAGCATTGAGACACACCTTGCACATATATTCTTGCAACACAAATTCATTTGAAATAGCAACCACTACATCGATCAATTTTTGGAACTTCCAACATTTGTATGGACACAATAGGGGATCAATTTCTATGAAGAGGGGGTTTAGCCATAAATTCCTTAATGTACCTTTTAGGCAAATTCTACTTTTTGAAGTCATCTTAAAAAAGTTGAGTCGAGGCTCGTTTTGTAATCTTTTTCATATATTTTCTCATTGCATAGGCCTCACTAGGCATAATTATAGGTGTTATCCACACTCTATTTCCCCAGTTCATTTAGTTCATTTCCAAACATCTTTATAGTTTATCATCAACTAGACACACTCAGTCAATACATATAGTACACATAAAAGCAATTAGGAGTATTAAGCATAGTCAAGTTTATGAGTTTATAAGGGATAACCCGAAATGTAGAAATTAGGGGTTTGGACCGATTATACTTAAACTTATAGAAATATTATGGAATTCAATTCCAAGAGATAAAGTTTACCCCACATACCTGGTTGAGCTTTCCCTTAAGTTACTACAACTTTTTGGAAATCCTAGCAATCCCAATCTATTTCGAGATATATCAAAATTGAACACCAATTAGGAAGATATTAATAGTCTTAGCTCATTTGAGCATTCCATCCAAAACTAGGCGTGCATTAAGTCTTTAAGGTCCTTTGATAAAGAATTTCATCAACTTTCAACCCATCATTAAACTTTTTCGCTCAACAATGTTCCTACACCCATTGATTACACATGCAAGCAAGATAACAACTCCAATATCCACAAACTTTCTTTATAACTACCCATCTTTAGCTAAAATTCAAAATTAAGGGTTAGAGTGTAGAATATTACCTCAAGGATAAAGATCTAGTGTGTTTTTCTTGTTAATGTTAAAAGATTTGTGTAAGAATTGAAGAATGATTTAATGGAGATCACTTTCTCACTCTAGGGCTCCTTCTCTCACTCTAAAGCATCAGTTCTTTTGCTCAAAATGACCCATTAAGAGTATTTAATGATGTTGGGTCAGGTTATAATGATAGAAGAATGGATAGTCCAAGATTCTGGACTGGGCTATAGGCCTAGCGTCGCCAGCTTAAAGCCTGGTCTAGCCTAGTTTTATCTAGGCCTCGCCAACTTAAAGCATGGTCTATCCTGGCTTTATCCAGGCATCGCTAGTTTAAAGACTGGTCTAGTCTAGCTTTATCCAGACCTCGCCGGCTTAAAGTCTAGCATAGTTGTGCCAAAAAAATTCAACTCCACAATGCATTGTTCATTCCAAAACTC
Source organism: Nicotiana glauca (assembly GCA_026770625.1). NCBI lineage: Eukaryota > Viridiplantae > Streptophyta > Magnoliopsida > Solanales > Solanaceae > Nicotiana > Nicotiana glauca. The sequence continues at coordinate 25,060 of MU780524.1, read as the reverse complement.
CAAAAATATGATGTATTAGCCTACCTTGACACCACAAAACCTTATTTTACATAGTAAAGTATTTCGGGACCTTACAGTGATGTCTGAGTTTAGCTCAATCAGTAAGCTCTACCTCACCCGAAGTTATTGGGTCTAGGATTTTGAATACATATTGTATTTATATATGTATATAGAATACATAGGTCAGTTGGGGCCGTGTTCTGACCGTATCACAACCATCAGTAGAGGCTTGTAGAAATATTTTGTTAGTTAGTGCAGTAGGTTCATCTCATACACATTTTATGTATACATTTTTGGTTTGTCAGTTGTAGTAGTTATGATGACCTTATTTTAGTTTTTTTATTTTGTTTCAAAACTTATCAAGCAATATGGCCCTGCGGACAAAGTATCACATTGTATGTTCAGTGTCCCTTAGTCTAAAGTTGGTACACTCTGTCAAGTGAGGCATCGGGTGCTGGTGTTGCCTCCCTAGGGAATGACAAAGTTCCAAATGGGGAAATGATGTTGCACCCCATATTTTCGCACATAAAGAGTATGTTGCAAGTTAATTGATGTTATCTCAGAAATAGCATCATATCTGAAAGTACATAAAGTAATTTAATCATGTTAAATTGGAGATTACAAATATTTAAGATCATGAAAAACAAGTACCAAGCGGATCAGAAGGCTTAGAAGCTAAACGAGTTGAAGAAAATAAGTTTCGTACAAAGTCGACAAGTTAGGAATGTTATATCATGTACTTGATGAGACTAGGTTTTTAACATGATAAGAAGGCTATGTTATGAGTTATTTTAGTGGTATAATAGTCGTATGTTATGTTTTCAAGTCAAGCGAGTTGTGAAAAATAGTTGTGTAACCACCCGATCGGCCGTTCTGAGCTCTAGCGCATCGTTCAGCAGTTAGAGACCATGGTCATCTTCATTTCAGGTATTATCACTTGTACGAGCACTCGGAATCAAATTTTAGGAAGTTTGAAGTTGATTTGGGGAAGAGAATTCTCATTTCGGAAGCTTAAAGTTGAAATAATTAACTAGGATAGGATTTTTGAGTAAACGACTATGGAATCGGGATCTGAAGGTTCCAACAGGTTTGTATGATGATTTTGAACTTGGGCATATGCCCTGTTCAGGTTTTGGATAACCCAGGAGCATTTTGGCGCCTATTGTAGAATTTAGCATTTTAGAAGCAATTTCATAAGTTTGGCTTGAAGTGCATTTCAGTGTTATCGATGTCCGTTTGGGATTCTGAGTTTGTGAATAACTCCGTATGGTAATTCTGGAGTTGAAAGCATGATCAGAAGTGAATTCGGAGGTCCGTGGATCATTTTGGACTCATTTGGTTAAAGATAGGAATTGAAGGTTTTTGAGAAGTTTGACCAGAAGTGGACTTTTGATATCGGGGTCGGAATCCAATTCCGAAAGTTGGAGTAGGTCCATAATGTCGAATATGAGTTGCCTGAAAAAGTTGGGGTTAATCGAATGTGATTTGATAGGCTTAAACATCGAAAATAGAAATTTGAAATTCTAAAGTTTATTAAGCTTGGATTGGATGTCGATTCATGATTATAGCATTTTTGATTTGATTTGAGGCTTCGAGCAAGTCCGTGTTATGTTTTTGGACTTGTGCGTGTGTTTGGTTTGAAGTCCCAAGGGCTCGGGTGAGATTCGGGATAACTTCAGAGTGATTTGGTAAGAGATAGGATTGTTGGTGCTGGTATGATCGCATTTGTGAGGTCCCATCCGCATTTGCGAGCCTGGGTGCTGGGGAAAGTTCGCAATTGCAAAATGGGTGATGGGAGTTGCGAGGCAGTGATCTTCGCAATTGCGAAGATTTTTGTTGCAAATGCGACAAGGTCAGGGGCAGGCTAGGCTTCACATTTGCAAAGCTTTTTTCGCAAATGCGACTTTTGCGTCAGGAGCTGTGGCTTTTTATTCCGAGACGTAGCCCATTTCCCACTTGACCTTAGGCGATTTTTGAGATCATTTGAGAAGGGATTCCATCATCATCAAAGAGGTAAGTAATTTCTACACATCTCAAGTTAAATACATAGATTATGGGTAGATTAACATGTGAAAATTAGGGAAAATCAAGGGTTTTAGATGAAAAACCTAGAATTTGGTAAAAACAAGATTTAACCACGAAAACTTTTGGGGAATGGAGTAAAAATTATATATTCTTGATCCTTAGGTTATGGGTAACAATATTCTTCAAAGAATTTCCGGAATCCGGGCACGTGGGCCCGGCGATAAATTTTAGGAATCTTGCATCTAGGATTGGGAAATTGGTTTAATGATTAGAATATGAACTTTTAAGCATGTATTGACTAGTTCTTACCCTATTGGAATAGTTTTGGATCGTTCGGCTCCAAATTCGAAGGTTTGTGCTCATTCTTGAATCGGAATATAGGTTTCGGAGTGAGGTGAGTCTCCTTTCTAACCTTGTAAGAGGGAATTGTCCCCATAGGTAAAATAATCGATTATGTGCTCCGATTTGTGGGGGCTACGTATGCACGAGGTTACGAGAGTCCGTGCGTAGCTACTATTATGCTATTGTCCGGGTGGTCTAGGACCCAAAATCATGCTATACTTGGAATATTTGTAATCTTATGGATATTTGAATTGCTAAAATCACATCGAAATAGTAAATGAATTTCTAAAAAGATCTAAACCTCATTTTCATAAATTATTAAAAGAAAATTAGCTTTTCTTTGAATAATTGATCCATGTTGACTTCTTGATTGAATGTCTCAATGTGTTTATTTTTTGAGCGGGTCGAACGCCTCGGCAGATTAAATAGATGCATCTATGGTTCGCGTCGTTCGTCCCTCGGCCGTGCACAGTTTACATTTCTATTGTAGCGGGCCGTCGACCTCGGCAAGATTTGCGCATGCTTCTATTTCTTGCCTTGAAACTTATTGAAGTTGTTGCTGCCTCTTCTGGCTTAAGAATATATGTATAAATGATGAAAAAGAATGATTTTCTATAAAAGAAAGAATTTTTTATTTGCTTCAACCCATTGAATTATAATCATGTTTATATAAATCCACAGTTTAATATATTATGGATAAATCATTATTGGACCATTAGTAAGTGTCAAAGTTGACCATCCTGTCTCTATTTCTTCGAGATTAGATGGGATACTCATTGAGTACACGTTGTTTCAGTACTCATACTACGCTTCTATGCATTTTTATTGCACAGGCATATGCATCTCTAGTGGCCTACTGGGCGTAGCAACACGGTTGATACGGAGACTTAGGTGAGATGCACTTCTCGAGGCGACCCACAGCCAGCAGAGTCTTTTTCAGTTTTCTATATTTATTTCTGTCCAATATTATTTTTCGGACGATTGTCGTATTATATTATTTCTTAGAAATTGCTCATGCACTTGTGACACCGGGTTTTGGAGGATTTTTTTATTATTAAATGTTAAGTTTTTGTTAATGAATTCGTGGTTATTTTTGTAAATTATATTATTTGTTATTTAATGTATAACGAAAAAATGATTTTAGATAATACAAAATAATTGGAATGTAATTAAGTATTTTGGTTGGCTTGCCTGACAGCGGTGTCCAGTGCAACCACGACCCTTAGAGGATTTTGGGTCGTGACGACATGGTATCATAGTACTAGGTTCGTAGGGTCTCACGATTCATGAGCAAATCTAGCAGAGTCTCGCGGATCGGTATGGAGACGTCTGTACTTATCCTCGGGAGGCTACAGGACTGTTAGGAGTACTTCCCTTCTTGATTCCTTATCGCGTGATTTGATCCTTGGAGGCGTATGCCTTTAATTCATTCCTACTCAACCTTACGTGGCGCGAACCGCTTGTTACACATCAAAAATTGAAGGACCGTAATGGTACTACAGAAGTGGCACAGGATGTTTCCCCCTTGTATAGCTGATCGGATTATTATCATCGCGTTATGGAAGAATATTTTACTGTTTCAGCCCTGTAGCAGTACTTATGAGAGCTCTGAGGCTAGGCACAGGTTGCCATGATGCTTATAAACAATTGTTTCGCAACAGTGATATGATGGTAGGATGTTTGCCTACGTGTCGTGGCAGTGAATGACTTGAAGGAGGTTTACGCATTGCATAATCAAGAGATTCAGTATTTTATTCCCGGTAGGGGAATGGCAATCAGACTAAGGATGGTCAGATGTGGGCTGGTGGAAGTAATGAGACTTGGTATTGGCAAGCGTGGTGGAGCTTTCTTCTATGACGGGGTGTCACTGTCCTAATTGAACGTACTAAGATTGTCGGTGTCATGATCTGCTACAATTAGCCTTTGGGGCAAGATATTGTGAAATAGTATTGGAGATACAACTGTCAGATATCACAAGGTGCGGTGGTTTAAGATTGAATCAGTATTTCTAATGTTGATAGTTCGAGAAAGATGACCTTAGAAAAGGTTTAAAGTTAGCAGCAATTGTAGGTTCAAGTGCCATGAAGATAGATTTTATTTAAGACAGCAATTGAGTAGCAAAGTATGAGAAAGGGCATATGCGAAGTGTCAGGTGGTGGATAAAATTTCTAGAAGGACGAGTATAAGAGGCCAAGGTCGAGTGGTCGGTTAAAGGGATGAGTCCCTCCAAAGTGAGAGAGTGGTGGAGTTTCATATGGGCATTGCAGTGGGATAACCACGTACCTTAAGGAGAGTCTGGAGTGAATTGAGAATGTTAGTGATGGGTGATTGGGTCTATAGATTTAATCTAAAGCATGGGATGTTATGCGGCAGGAGACTTGGTATAACGGAAAGGAGCTGCTTGTAATAAAGCAGGATGAAACATAACTTGAATAGGAAGGATGTTTCCGCACATTTAATTGATGTTCATGGGGGGTGAAAGGACTTGTGCAGCTAGAGGGTTAGCTCAAACTCAGGATGGGTTATTAGTGTCATGGTGATTGTACCCTGTGCAGCAACGTCGGAAGATATCGGAAAGTTATTTCCACATATGGGTTATTCCTTGTCAGCAGGTTAGCGGTCACGTGGTTGGTGAAGTTTCTGTGAAGAATTCTATCGGTTATACAGCAAAGAGATCGGTTTTGCGAATGTGTTTGATGATTCGGAATATAAAAAAGGGTTTTTACAGGAAGATTTCGAGAATTTTGGTGGTTGATTGCGCTAGGTTATGTTAATAAGAGATAAAGAGGATGGGTGAATTCTAGATTTGTGAAACAATGGCTTCAAGCTAAGTGAAAGAGTGCCACCGCTTATGATTGAGTTGCATGGTTAGCTACTTGCGAGGTTTCTGGTTATTAGCATATCGACGGGCTATTTCAGCTACTGGAAAAGACCATAAATGGTAATTTTAGTAAAGGAATTATTAAAGGTAGGCTATCGTTGGCATTATTGGCTCGTGTTCAGACTTGGGAATGATTTAGGATGGTGCTTTGTAAAGATGCGGGTTCCAAGGGAAGTGATTCTGTGAGGTGCTTCACCAATGTGATATTCAGGTGCTAGAAAATTTATTGAATTGATTATATTCAGGGCCAAGTTAAAGCGGGTGGATCTCAACAACGGTCCTAGTGAATTCAAAGGATCAAGTGTGATGCCTAATGATTTCGAGCGTATGGGTACGGTTAAGAATCAAGCTTGATAGCAGCCTACGAGAAGAGGCACTGAATGTTCTATGATATTTTGACTTGCGATATAACAATTGGGAGGTACAAAATAGTTTGTGGGATTTGAGACAGCATGGTCTCGTGATTCAGTTTCACTCAGGGAGAGTGTAGGTGGAGTGTGTTAATTTTTGAATGGGGTTATCATTGTTTCTATGGCAATCAAGGACAAATTAGAAGAAGAGGGATTGTCTAGCCATAGTCAATTGCCATGTTGCTAGTAATGATCAGTTCTTTTAGCGTGATCAAGTTATGCAAGTGAATCGTGATGGTGTGTGAGGCTTGTCGGCCGTCGTAATTGATGTTATACAGAAGCATTCTTCTATTATGGTATGCTATGTGTATGTGGATCCTGGAAGGGCTATGGTGGCCTGGACCACTACTTAGAGATTTACTTATTCTACAATTATGAGAGTTCACCTGTGTGCTGCCATGGTTCTCTTGTAGGAGTTAAGCAGAATGTTTTATATGATGAGGTGTTGACCTAATAGTGGTTCCGAAGCCCTGATGGAAAGCGTGTTCTACCATATGTTGGCATGTTGGGTGCAGTGAGTGTTATGGAATTTGAAGTGGAGATCTAGGTAATAGTTCAGTATGGACAAGGATGTCACGAGCTCGGATGAGCAGGAAAGAAGTTTTGATGTTTAAAGTTAGTCGGTATTGTCGTCAGTGTCACCTGAGATCGGTGTTTTGTAAAGAAGGCTTGCATCCTCATTAATGATTCTGGGTCGTTTTTCAACGTTAGTGCAGCCGGTGGTTTGGTGGCGCGACACAGTTATTTGTTGTGATAGGTTGTGGGAGTGTGTCCCACAGGAATATTGTATGAGTGTGGCATGTAGTCACTTGATTGATTAAAGACTTAAACCAAACATGAAGGTTGTGATAATATCGTTGATTTGAGAATACGTGCCTAGAGGGCACTCAGTCTATTAAGTTATGAACTATGGAGGATTTCTCCGGTTATGATGGTTGTTCTTATGCGTTATGAAAGAAAGGAGAGTCATTATGAACCTTGGAAAGGTTATTAGCCTTGTCAGTGCGACCAGAATCAGCTTGAGGTCGGTAGATGGATTCAAATGTGAATATGGGCTCTATATCAGGCCAAACATATTCATTTTAGTAATGCGATCCTTATGGGGGAGTAGTCAGGGTGTAATCTCATTGTCAGATATTTCATGCAGCGATACATTGCGCTATGTGAGTTGTGGGACAGCTTGAGAAATTGCTTATGTGTTGAGGATCCTCGTAAAAATGATGTTATACGAGCAAATTGGCTCTTGAGATTCAGATTGTATATCGCACCTCAGTTCTGCTTGAGTTTTCTAGCTTATATTGCTATATGTTCCCTCATGGATGTTATTATGCACCTACCATGCTTATGAACGATATTCGGTATTTTGTTTTAATGAGCAAATTCAACTCGGTATGCATCTCCTTATGTGAGATCTATGTGTGGATCGGGTGGCACACCGCCATGGGTATGTTATCTGGATCGAGTTTCGTGGCGTAACGATGTGATGTTGAGTATTATTTTCTATATGCAATTTTTTGGTATGCCTTGCTTCATATTTTCTAAGGAAAGTTCATATTAGTGGGTGAGTTAGGTAATTCCTTCCAGTGTTTGTTTTCCTTTTTGTATCACGTTCAAATGGGTAGCCTGTTGGCACATTGTGGCATCATATGAGACTTTTGGTCATGCTGGGGTGGCTTATTGCCTGAGCAATTTGTATTGGGTGAGACAAGATTGTTGGATTTAGGATCAGTGCAATCTGATTAAATGAAATATACTAAGGAGCAAAGATAATTATTTGATTCAAAATGAGGTAATGTTTCTTGTTAGAAGTATAGACTCAATGATCGCTTGACTCAGTAGTTGATTATGAATTTCTGCACATCTTTTCCGTTGTGGTGGCATTGTAAGAGTTAGAGTAAGACCTGAGTATGTCATGGGGTGCAATGGGAGCATCAGATTAGTAGGATTTCAACTAAGTTGATCAGAAAATGTTATTGTGGTCCGATGAGTAAAGTGATGTAAGGCGTGAATTTAGCTAAGGTGTGCAGTCATGTTTGGGTACATCGTGTAGTGATTGAGATGGTGATCGTATGTTGGAAACAGGTTGGGCATAGAATTTCGGACGTTGGAATTGGGCTCTAATGCCTATTTGCTTGAATAAAATGGAATATCTTCAGAATTGATTGAGTTGATGTGCTCAACTGAGTTGTGGTAGAACGGGTAGGTGCATGATAATTTAAACAGTGATTTTAGACTACTTCAGTGTAGTCCTCAGCACGTTCGAGAACGAACGTATGTTTAAGTGGGAGAGAATGTAACGACCTGACCAGTCGTTTTGAGCTCTAGAACGTCGTTCAGCAGTTAGAGACCATGAGCTGCTTCATTTTAGGTATTATCACTTGTACGCGCGGTCGAAATCGAATTTCGGGAAGTTCGAAGTTGATTTGGGAAGAGAATTCTCATTTCGGAAGCTTAAAGTTAAAATAATTAACTAGAATGGGATTTTTGAGTAAACGACGTTGGAATTGGGATCTGAAGGTTCCAGCAGATTCGTATGATGATTTCGGAGTTGGGCGTATGCCCGGTTCGGTTTTTGGATAACCTGGGAGCGTTTTGGCGCCTATTGTGGAAGTTAGCATTTTGGAAGAAATTTCATAAGTTTGGCTTGAAGTGCAGTTCAGTGTTGTCGATGTCCGTTTGGGATTTCGAGTCTGTGAATAGCTCCATATGGTGATTCTAAAGTTCAGAGCGTGATCGGAAGTGAATTCGGAGGTCCGTGGATCATTTTGTAGTCATTTGGCTAAAGACAGGAATTGAAGGTTTTTGAGAAGTTTGACCGGAAGTGGACTTTTGATATCGGGGTCGGAATCTGATTCAGAAAGTTGGAGTAGGTCCCTAATGTCGAATATGACTTGCCTGCAAAATTTGTGGTTAATCGGACGTGATTTGATAGGTTTAAACATCGAAAATAGAAGTTTAAAATTCTAAAGTTTATTAAGCTCTAATTGGAGGTCGATTCATGATTTTAGCATTTTTATGTGATTTGAGGCTTCGAGCAAGTCCGTGTTATGTTTTTGTACTTGTGCTGGTGTTTGGTTTGAAGCCCCAGGGGCTCGGGTGAGATTCGGGGTAGCTTCAGAGGTTTTTGCTAAGAGATAGGATTGCTGGTGCTGGTATAATCGCATTTGCGATTCTTGGGTCGCAAATGCGACCTCGCATTTGCGAAGTCCCGTTCTGTCACGACCCAAACCCACACTAGTTGTGATGGCGCCTCTCGTGAAGACAAGGCCAGCCAACTAACCCAATTCACTTCCTTTTAAAATTATTTAAACGTAAATGAATAAAGTGTTACAGCTTAACAGAAATAATAATCAGGACTACAACCCCACACAACCCGACCGGGGTGTCACAAGTCACGAGCATCTAGGAGGATCATTATTACAATTTCAAAGTCTATAATACATAGAGTAAAATTTGAAAATAAAGGAGAAGAAGAAACTCGGTGCCGCGAACGCCGGCGGTCACCTTGCTTAGCTACGATAGCAATACCTTCAATCCACTATTATCCCGCTACCGGGTGAACAATACCTGCAACTGCACGCGAGGTGCAGGGAGTAAAGTGAGTACTTCCAACTCAGTGGTAATAAGAGCGAATAATATCTGAGCGATAAGAAAACACGTATGAGCACTCCAAAATGCTATAACAGATAGTACAACCCTTTGAGAAAAATAGTAAAACCGTAACACCGAGAAAATCCTTTAGAAAATCTCAAGCTCAGTTAAAAATCTCTTTTGAAAATATGCCTTTTCAACAGTTGCAAAAATAATTTCAACAAGTAGGAAATAATCAGAAATTTTCCCCTCGGGCTCAGTATCAACCTCTCAGTACAGTATCAGCCCCGCGGGCTCACTCCCAACTCACAAAGTACATCATCTGCCTCTCGGGCTCACTCCCAACTCACAAAGTACAATATCAGCCTCTCGGGCTCAGCACTCATTAACATGTAATACCAGGGTATCTGGTCAACAAGGCAAGTAATAGCATGTATGCCAATGATATGTGAGTGCTAAAATTCATGCCACGTAGTACAAACAGGAATAAATGCATAAATGCAATGCACATGACCGCTGTGGCGCGCAACCCAATCCATTTGGGTACCCGCGCTCACTGGGGGTGTGTACAGACTCCGGAGGGGCTCCTACAGCCCAAGCGCTATAATACTGCGGCGAGCAGTCCGATCCACATAATATATCACTGCAGCGTGCAGTACGATCCATGTATGTATATGTATATACTGCTGCGGCGTGCAGCCTGATCTATGTCTCAGTCCAGAAATGCACATATAACACTGCTGCAGTGCGCAGCCCGATCCATGCTCAGTCCAGCAATGCACATAAGCCCCTTGGGCAATAGTAAAATAGCAGTTCTCAGCTCAAAACGTTAGAAAAATATCATTTAAGTTTTCAAATCTTAGAAAGATGGCTGAGTTTGCAAAACAGTATTTAGAACCTCGGACTGAGATCAAATAATATGCAACGTAATGCAAAAATAGTGATATCAATCCCTGAAGGATTCAAATAATCGACACGAAGCCCAAAACATGGCAATCAGCCCAAATCATGATAGTATCAAGTAGTTTTCAGTCAATCACGCAGTAAAATCAACAACCGGGATGGACCAAGTCACAATCCCCAACGGTGCTCTACCCCACGCCCATACCTGGCGTGCAAGTCACCACAATACAACACTATGATGTGCAAATCTGGGGTTTCAAACCCTCAGGATATCATTCACAAGTATTACTCACCTCGAACCAGTGGAATTCCTCGCTCACGATGCCTTTTCCCCTCAAATTGGCTTCCACGCGTGTCGAATCTAACCAAAAACAGAGCGATATACATCATAATATACCAATGAGACAACACTCAATCGAAAAGAATCGAAATATAGCAAAAATCTCAAAACTAGCAAAACCCGAGCCCTGGGCCCGCTTCTCAAAAAATTACAAAATTCACATTACCGGACTCCTCGTCTCACCAGGAGTCTACCCATATCAAATTCATCAAAATCGGAGTCCATTTGACCCCTCAAATTCCAAGTTTACACTTTCTTAGGTTTCAAGCCCTAACCACCATTTCTAACCCTTAAATCCTTGAATTTCAAAATCGCCCAAATAATAACATATTCTGAGTCCAAATATTCATACCTGATGATATCCCTTCGAATCCTCTTCAAAATCGCCCAAAATCGCCTCTCGTTCAAAGTCCAAATCGTTTCTTCTTTTTCCAAGTTTGTGAACACTGTTCATTATAACACAGGCCCGATTTTCGCTTCTGCGGTTCCCGTAACCGCTTCTGCGATATCGCTTCCGTGCCCAATTATCCTCTTCTGCGAATTTTCACTTAATTTTCCGCGACCGCTTCTGCGATACAGAAACTCGCTTCTGCGTATCCCCATGTCCGCTTCTGCGGATCCCCAAGTCCGCTTCTGCGGTCAATACTCCGCTCCTGCATCCGCGCTTATGCGGACCATGTTCCTCTTCTGCGAAACTTCACCACCCAAGCCAAACTCGCTTATGCGCTCCTTCATCCGCTTCTGCGGAACCGCTTCGGCGGTCCATTTCCGCAGAAGTGGAAATACCAGCTGACAGCAAAACACACCTGAAGCCAAATTCAAAAACTTCTCGTTTTAACACCCGTTCTCACCCCGAGGCCCCCGGGACCTCAACCGAAAATACCAACACATCCAAAAACCTTATTCAAACTTGTTCTAATCATCAAAACACTATCGTTAACATCAAAATCATCAAATTTCNCATATACCGATAGAAACCTCTCAATAGCTAAAGCCCCATTCCAACACTTCATATCCTATCAATGACAATGAAACACATAGAAAACCGTAGCCATTTCTCAGATCAGCCATTCATGAAACCACTCCCTTTTTACTAATACCACAGCAGATTTCTGAAATCATACTCAAAATCAGAACCTTACGTCAATATTTAGAATAAACTCGAACCTCGATATTGTTCTTCCAACAAGCTGTAATCAACTCTGTTCGCGTCCATTAATGACTCCAACGATCACCCCGAATTCAACGCACCACTCGGGTGATATGAGAACTCATCACAGGCCTAAGACACAACTTGCATAATCCACACACCAATGATGGGCAGTCTGAACATACTCAAATCATGACAAATGACTCAAACGAAAGATCTGTAACTCAAACTCCTCAGTACCATCACAACACAAGGCTGGGACCCCGTCCCACATCATAGAAATAGAATACTTGAATCTACCCCGAAGTGTCTAATCTCCACGTACCCTCGCCACAATGCGCGATATTATCCCAACACCGTTACACATGAAGCACCTTAAGTTACTATGCTCAAAATAGACAGCCACGCACATATTGATGTCTGAACCAAGCAATCCATCACCCCATGGTGAAGTAAGTAATATACCCCATTCAGTCCTGAAAGGACACAATCGATGCGCCATTCACCGAGCAACACCCAATATGGACTTTCTTTAGAAATCAGTAAGCAAGGCATACAAAATAACATATGAAAAAACTATTCTCAACATCAAACTGTTGCGGCGTGCAACCCGATCCAAATGACACACCCATGGCGGCGTGCCACCCGATCCACACATATATCTCACATAAGGAGATGCACGTCGAGCCAAATTTGCTCATTACAACAAAATACCGAGTATCGATCGTAAGAATACTGAGTGCATACAATATCTGCATATAGAATTGTAAGCTACAATGCTGAAACACAATTGAGGTCCTTCCCCCTCAATTTCCACTATGAATCTCGATAGCACCGTACTATATGTGCCCAAAGTCTAAAAATCACAACGCCTCACAGCACCAAAACAGCAACTCATAGATCTCCCTAGATCACTAACAAGCTCAATAATGATAGATTCAACCTATCCCTCAACAATACATATCGGAGCCAACCAAACCATCTCAATCTGAATACGTAGCCATATTGGCCTACCAACGAACTCATTACCAAGAAGCCTGAAGCTGCTCCTTCCACTTTTTATAACTCCTGCCGGAGCCGTACGATATGGTGCCCAGTGCCAAATAAAGGCCGAAAGCCACAATCTCGCCGACGACATGCCCGGCCATAAGGAACGCATCCGAAAAAGTCCTTCAATACCGGAATTGAATCAATGGTAGAAACCTCTATACTG
>MU780515.1:770-63389 GCA_026770625.1 Nicotiana glauca | reverse complement strand
TTAACATTGATTCCGGAATTACTACAAAGAAAGGTGGCAGGATTGGTTCTATCGGGCTCAGCCTGGTCAGAATCAGAGGAAATGCCCAGCCTCAGCGAGTGTGTCAGGCCAATCCCGACTGACCATAGTGTTTGTTGTTCTCAAAGCAAAGACATTTGAAAAGAAAGAAAGTCAAAGACAAAGGTCCCGAAGACAGAATAAAGTGAAAAGGACAGAGCCCACACGGGCGAGTCATAATAAAACCCTGAGAGTTGAACTCAGCCGGTTTGAAAAGAGATTCACCCTCGAGGCCAACAAGCTGCAAATTTCTCAATGGAAATGGGGTCGGAATCAAGCGATTGAGATGATCAAGGCCACAAAACCAACCACCGTTTCAAACTAACAAATTGTTCTTTGTTGAAAATAGGTGCAATCAAAGCAACCGTGCAAGAATGCAGGTGCAATCCAAAAGAAATGAAATGCGCAAGCGCTGAAGCAGTTTTACAATAGGGAATCGACCAAAAGAGAGGTTTCTCCTCAAATTCTTTCATGCGTTTTGTTAAATAAAAAGGAAAACAAAAAAAATGAAAATAAAAACCCCAAAAGAAAAACAAATCATAGTAGCATAGAGCTTTTTTCTTTCCAAATACCGGCCAAAAAACCGAGGATCTCCCGGCCAAAAAACCGAGGAGCTTTTTCTTTCCAAATCTCGGCCCAAAAACCGAGGATCTCTCGGCCAAAAAATCGAGGAGCTTTTTCTTTCCAAATCCCGGCCAAAAAACCGAGGAGCTTGTTTCTTTCCAAATCCCGGCCAAAAAAATAAGGATCTCCCGGCCAAAAAATCGTGGAGCTTTTTCTTTCCAAATCTCGGCCAAAAAACCGAGGGTCTCCCGGCCAAAAAATCGAGGAGCTTTTTCTTTCCAAATCCCAGCCAAAAAACCGAGGATCTCCCGGCCAAAAAACCGAGGAGCTTGTTTCTTTCCAAATCCCGACCAAAAACCGAGGATCTCCCGGCCAAAAAACCGAGGAGCTTGTTTCTTTCCAAATCCCGGCCAAAAAACCGAGGATCTCCCGGCCAAAAAACCGAGGAGCTTATTTTCTTTTCCAAATCTCGGCCAAAAAACCGAGGATCTCCCGGCAAAAAAACCAAGGAGCTTGTTTCTTTCCAAATCCCGGCCAAAAAACCGAGGATCTCCCGGCCAAAAAATCGAGGAGCTTGTTTCTTTCCAAATCCCGGCCAAAAAATCGAGGATCTTCAGGCCAAAAAACCGAGGAGCTTGTTTCTTTCCAAATCCCGGCCAAAAAACCGACGATCACCCGGCCAAAAAATCGAAGAGCTTTTTCTTTCCAAATCCCAGCCAAAAAACCGAGGATCTCCCGGCCGAAAAACCGAGGAGCTTTTTCTTTCCAAATCCCGGCCAAAAAATCGAGGATCTCCCGGCCAAAAAACCGAGGAGATTTTTTTATCCCGGCCAAAAAACCGAGGATCTCCCGGCCAAAAAACCGAGGAGCCTTTTTCTTTCCAAATCTCGGCCAAAAAACCGAGGACCTCCCTGGCATAACCCTAGGAGCTTTTTCTTGCCAAAGTCCTGGCATAACCCGAGACCCTTTTTCTTTTCCGGCATAACCCGGTCATCTTCTAGCATAACCTAGATTCGTTCACATAGATACCCAATCCTGATTTAATTGCTTAGATATGTGTCACAACTAACTCACGATATTGAAAACTGGGACAGAAAATTTCGTTCGTTTGTTTGTTTTAGTATCTTAAGCAGGTTGATCTCAAGATACAAGGTGCGAGATGACCAATGGAATAAATCTCAAATTCAGAATCAAGAAAAGAAGAAAAAAGAACAAAAGAAATGAATTCAAACATGAAGCAAGTAAAGGTACGGATTGCTCAAAACCTGGTTGAAGTCATAAGCTCCGCTGATCCTGTTTTGACCCAATGCTGCATGAAGAAGTAAACACCTACAACTTGCGAGCATCAAGATTCAGATCGAAGTCCACATCAACATCAGCTAAGACTCAAGATCAAGTTTCAAGAGAATTATAGATATGAATCTTGTAACTCATAGTTGATAGGCATAGCCAGCTTAGCTTTAATTTTCCTTTTGGTGTAATAAGGAGGTCAGCAAGCAGTAGCAGCAGCAGTAGCAGTAGCAGTGAAATCACAGCTCCTGGTAGTCCCAGCTACAAAACCCTCCCGAACTACACTGACCTGATTCCTGTTTAGCCAAGGATATGTAGGCAACCTCTGAAGCATGGTGCGGTCAAACTTTTCAAAAATGCTTCACAACGGAATATGCGAACGGGCAAAAATTGATCGTTTTCGCTCACTTATCTTTGCACGAAAACTCTTCGAGTTTCCGGGCAAAGAGGGGCAGCTGTGAGCACGTGATTTTTGCCCTAAACAAATTATTCCCAAAAATTCCAAATAAAATGATTTCTTTATTATTTTACAATTTTTGTGAATTTTGTTAAATTTTGTGTTAATTGTTGCATTTTTATTTGTGCATAATAATTCATAAGAAAATACAAAAATATGCATTTGCATTTAGAGATTTAATTTCACATTTAGTATTAATTAATATTAATTTGTTTTAAAATAAAATAGGAAGAAAATAACAAAATAGTTCACTTTTTTGCATTTTAATTGTTTTAATTTTGAATTCGTCATGAAATAGTTTTTAATCAGTTTTAGGAATTAATTAGTTTAGCTTAGAAATATATTAAGACTTTATTTTTTTTTAATTTTTGCAAAATAAGAAAAATAAGAAAAATATATATACAAAATGCAAAATAAGTAAAAGAATTGAAAAAAAAACAAATTAAAAGAGAGTGGTTTTGCAGAAGACCAATTTGGGCCAATTTTAAAATAATTTCCCCAGCCCAAACAAAATCTCTCATTCCTAGCCCAATTCCCTACCCGGTCCGAGTCTGATAAGAAGCCAAACGACGTCGTATGGCTCAAGTTCTTTTAATCTCGACCGTTCATGCCATTTGATCAACGGCCCAGAATCTTTTTGGTTGAATTACATAAATATGTAATGAAACTTATACAAAATCATAGACAAACTATCTCTTCCTCGTACAAACTCACCCCATCGTCTTCCGCCGTCCTCCGCCGGCGGCAGAGCTCCAAACGACCTCAAATTTCTACCCAATGCTCCTCTCTTCCTACCCGTTCCATATCCATCATCACCTTCTCTCAAAACCCAGCCTAACTCCTCGAATTTCAGATCTAAAAACTGATGAAAAAACCCTAGTTCATCCAAATTTTACAAAATCGATACTACATGATCCCCTGATCTCCCTTTCCACGAATCCTTGGTTGAAACCCTTCGAACCTCTCTGAAGCCTTAACTATGGATCTAGGGTTATCATTTTAGACCCGTTTTGAAGATTTTGGAAATCTAATCGATTCCCCGTTAATGCTATTTGTTTATTTTGGGTTAAGTAGACAAATAACTTTAACCGGATTTCAATTCCGATGGGGTTTTCCGGGCAGAAGTCTGAGTAAGTTTCTTCTTTAGTTTTTATCAGTTTCTTTTGTTCGTCCTCTTTAGTTTTGATATTTGTTAGTGTAATCCATGCTCTCTTTGTTCTTTTGCTTTATTTCTGTTTAATCAATTCAAACAAATAATCATTGATTTAGTTAAGTTCACCTCTTTGATTGTTCAAACGTAATTCTTTGATTTCCAGTTTAGTTCACCTCTTTGATTTCCAGTTTAGTTTAATTCTTTGTTTAATTCTCTAATTTGATTCCTTGTTTTGTTTAAGTTCTGATTTCCTTTTTTGTTTTCTTTTCTTCTTTTGTTCAAACGCTGTTTTGATTTTGTTAGTTAAATAATCAAATGCTAATTGGTCATTAGTATAATTTGGTTTTCTCTTTATTCTGTTCGTATGAAGTTAAATTTGGGATTCGATTTGGTTTGGTTGCAATTTCTATTGTTAAGTTCAGTCTTTAATTCAATTTAGTGCTAAATAACGTAGTATTTAGGATAGGTTATTTGGATATAGCTGAGTTTAATTAGCTTTAGCTAATTCTTAACTGGGGTAAAGGTTTGGGTGTAGTTAACATTGGGCTGTAAAATTCAGACTATGAGAAGGGCAGTTTAGGCATGGAAAATGGCTATTTTATGAAGAATAGTAATTTCAAAGTAAGGGTAAGGGTAGTGTAGGTATTTTCCAGCTAAAAGAATCCCCTAGGGTCTTCTAGAAGGGGGCCTTAGTGTCAGTTTTCTGCATTTTTATGCAGTAACTTGTGTAACAAGTCACAAAGTTAGGGTCTAATAGTCATTTTCTGAAAATTAAAAGAGGAAAATTTGTGGTAAAGCTTCTAGAACATTCTACCATATTGGTTGCCTATAAAAGGAAACCCCAATGCCTTCACTAACAAGTTTTGGAATCTCTGAAAATTCCCCAAAGTTAGAAAGCCCCCGAAAATTTCAAAAGTTTGGGAATCGATATATTTTCCCTAGCTTCCTTTTCAGATCTCAGATTAGATTTTCGAAATTCATAACATAAAATAAACTCCAAAAACAATAAAAACTTCTATAAAATCCAGAAATCACTGTTCCGTTGATTTTCAGATCAGAAACAGCTTATTTGTTCTGTTTCTATTTGAATTTTAGTTGTTCAAAACCTCTTGAAGTCATCTAGTATAATCGTTTGGATCAAATTTGCATTCCTGTTGGATTTTGAAAGTCACATGGGTTGTTGATTCCATTTTTGAAGTCATTTGCTGTTGGTGATTATTGTTCCTGCTATTACTGACTTATCCTTCTTCATTTCTGAAACTTCCAGGTACATATTTGTAATCTCCAGGCTTTTTGAAAAGAAATTGAAGTTGAATCCATGCTACAGATTTACAACTTTAATAGTTCGTTCATGTCTTAGATAGATTTTGAGATTTAATAGATTGTTCATTATAATCCAAACTGTAATAATTCTGAACTGTTAAGTAGTAGACTGGTAGACTGATTAGAGGTAATCCATGTGTTTTAGCAATTTAGTTGGTTTAATTTGTGTTGATAGTGTAATGCAGAGTTCCAATAGGCTTTTATTTGTACTTAATTAGGACTGTTTTGGACTGTTAAATGTGTGGTTATTAGCTAAACTTTAGCATTGTTTAGTACTTACTTCAGTTAATTTGATTGCTTTGTTTAATGTAAAAATCGAAAAAATAGGTTAGATCAGTGACTGATCCTGAGATCAGTGTATAGATTCTGTAATTAATTAGACTTTGGACCTTATAATTCCATGAATATTCTGTCATTATATTAGTTTAATATAGCTTTGCAATCATGTTCTCACATAGTATCAGCTTAGAAGTGCGTGAATATGTTCTGCCAAAATTCATGTATTAGATTTTCACGCGGTTTATGTGTTAGTTTCATTTGAAATTATAGTTTAATCTCCTGTGTTATAATACACCCATTCACTCGATTCGTGACATACTTGTTTAAGTTGCAAATCCTTTGAGTCCATTTGTAATTGGCAATTCAGGGGTAATGTTGAATTAACTTTTGCTTAAGGTCTAGGTGGATTAGATTGATTAAGTAAATGACCTGTTTGCTTTACAAATTAATGTTGATAAGTAATGAGGCCAGACAATCAGGCCCTTATGTGCAAGTGATAACTGGGCCTAGCATCTTAACAGGAAGCCCAAGGCTGGCCATTTTAAAAACCGTACTTCCGTCCGCCTATATAGGGCCGAGATTGAAGGCCCATAAAATATTAAAATAAAATCCCTTAAGAATTACATTAGAAACATAGGGATTAAATCATAAATATAAAATTGGGTTTTGGATTAGGTAGCGGGTTCAAGCTAAAAGGGTTTACCCTTTTGTTTGAATTCGGACTTGAATTCGAGGCTCAAATTTATATTTGTGAATTAATTAACCCTTAGAGACAAATAATAAAATAGAAAATTTAGTTTGCTTTAGATTGACCTTTTAATAAATAATATGAGACGAGCCTCGCTAAATCAAATATACAATTGCGGGGCCCTCATTAATTCCTTGATTAAAAATACTTAAAGATTCGGAACGGGCCGTTTAGCAAATTTCATGGCCTTTCCAAAAGTAAATAATACGTTAGTCGCTTTAGGCGCGCTTTTAATAATTTTATCTTCCTAAATACGGGTGTGCATTTCATGCAACCCAAATCCAAATCCCAAAACGTTGAATAAGAATGTGTCGAGGATCCGGGTACATTTCATGTGATGTGATCCAAAAATACGTTTTTAAACAGTTCACTTTTCTTATAATTTTTGACTAAAAGCGGTTAAATAATTCTAAAATTGCACTATAGGATGACATGTATAAAAATCAAATTTTTAGCCATTTATAATAATTTAAGCGACCGTGCTAGAACCACGGGATCCGGGGGTGCCTAACACCTTCCCTCGAGTCAACAGAATTCCTTATTCAGAATTTCTGGTTCGCAGACTCCAACTGGGAAGTCGACAATTTTCCTCGATTTGGGATTTAAATTAAACCGGTGACTTGGGACACCAAAAACCAATCATATCCCAAGTGGCGACTCTAAGAATAAATAAATAATCTCAATTCGAATAATGTCACTTAAATTGAAAAAACTCCCTTATACATTTATCCTTCCGGAGTAGGTGTGTAAAAAAGGAGGTGTGACAGAGACCAGGAAACACGAGGATTGGAAGAAGAAGGAGTCCTATATTTTTCTACGGACCCTCCGGGACCGTCACATCACGGGTCCGGGTCTGTTTACCCAAAATGTTGACCAAAGTCAACTTTAATCATATTAATATCAACATTCTTCAAATTTTTCACAGAATCCACATGTTTCAACATAAAAACTTTCCGACTATGCGCCCGGACTGTGCACGCAAATCGAGGTAACTAAAAGTAAGGTTTTCAAGGCATCGAAAGCACGGAACGAATGAGGAAACAGGTGATGACCCTTTGGGTCGTCATACTCGAGGAGATACTTGCTCGCGGCTTCGACCTTTCAGTCGATATTGAAGCGGAGAAGATTTTGGAAGAAGAGGCGGTCACTCTGCTTTTCGATGAGGATGACTCAACCAGTGTCTCTGAGATTGAAGGAGACGGGGATAAAATCCCTGAGGGTGAAGCTCTCGAAGATGTGACTCATGAAGATGCACCTGCTAAGGATGTGACCCCGAAATAGTTTTAGGTTACTTTATTTTGTTTCTTTGTAAGACTACCTTGCGTAAATACTTCCTATAATCCTCTTTTTCGAAATATGAGAGGAACTTTTTATCTTGTCTTTGGTCAGTGCTGTATTTAATATTGCCTTTATTTATGGAAAACTTCTTTTGAATGAATTGTCCGAGGATTGGTTTAGGGGTTCGAGGTATTATAAACCCTTAGATTTTTATCGATAGATGTAACAATATTTTAGCTAAGTTTAAATCGATCAGTTGTGAGCTCGGGATATTGTGAACCTCGAGTCCTGATCGAAATGAAAGCGGAGTCTCGAACTATAAGTTTTTTACCCTTAATCCTTCCGAGGTTGTCCCTTAGGCTCTTATATATCGGCCCTTAGGCTCTTTAAGTTGGTCCTTGGGCTCTTATAAATCGGACCTTAGGCTCTTTATGTTGACCCGTGGGCTCTTATAAATCGGCCCTTAGGCTCTTAAAATGGCTAAATAATTTTTCTCTCATTTCGGCTTAAAAGACTTAGTGAAATTTTAATTATGCCTTAGCATGCATTTTTGCACCCGTAGGTTTTCTGAAGGTTCGACATATCAGAAGCTTATTAGTGATTTATTTGTGTAAACATAATCGAACAGCTCTTTAGGTATTTTCAAGGGTTGATGTTATCGAAACCCTTGGAATTTTTGAGGGCTGAATTTATCAAAGCCCTTTGTATTTTGCTTTTGTCGAGGGTATCCTGATTTAACCAATTTTTACAAGGTTTTTGAAGGCCTATAATTTATAGAGGAAGTCGGACGTCTCCGAGCCATTATTTTGTCGTAGCCTTTATATGACTGTAATCTTTAGTATGGTCCTAGCCTTTGGGTATGTCAATTGGACTTGTTTCCCGATAAATTTCCAAACTTGCTCAAGAAGTTAGTCCCCGAGAATATTGGTCTTGGCCTTTCTTTCATCAGGGTGCTTCTTTGAGGTCTTATTAGTTTGGATTTTCGATGATAGTCCCCGAGTATTGGGGGTGCTTCTATGTTTTGGCTCTTAAGTCGTTTCCTATAGGATTGTAAGTGTAAATCTCATATGAGACACAATGTATTTTTGACATAACCAGAATGCTTCTTTAAATAGTTGATACATGCGTACATGTTTTGCCGTCGGGGCTCGACTATTCTATGTGGACACGGATCATTTTACCGTTTAGCCCATTACAAAGTCCTCCTATCGAGACCCTCTTAGGTGTGAAATATCTTTCCAAAAATGTAACCTCCGAGGGTGATGGCCCTAGTATTTGAAGTTGATTGAAAAGAAGCGTTGAATACTTGTTGACTGTTCCTTAGGTATCATATAAGTGTTGCCTCGTTAAAATCCTTTCCACAAAAACCCATTTGGGACAAAATCCGAGCCACGGAAAAAAGAGTGCAACACATGTTTTACCTCCCACGACCTCTGCGTAAGAAGGGGTATCTTTGAGATCACGAGCTTTTGAGAACTTCTATCATGTCGAGCTTGTAAGATCCTTTACCAACGACTCTGAGGTCGTGCTATCCGTGACCATGATATTTTCGAGAGCCTTGACCTGGTCTAGATGTTTTTGATACCCCAGTTTGACACCAGGAAGGTTGAGAAACTCACTCATGCTGACTCTGAAGGCATGTTTCTCTAGGTTGAGCTTCGTGTCACATAGCCTTGAAACGTTGACTGTTTCCTGCAAATGAACTAAAAGGGGTCCTCTGTGCACAGGGTCCTAACCATTTATATCATCAATATAGGCTTTCGTTATTTTACCTGTTCGTTCCTCGTATATCTTGTTGACTGGACATTGATACAAGGCTTCTCGAACGGGGGCCTGCCTTTTTGTTTTACTGGTTTAAACCTGGGACTGTTGCTCAGCCTATGTGTGGTTATTTCTGGCGGAATACCTGTCATATCTTAAACAGGACCAAGCGATGCAATCCATATTATTAATAAGAAAATAAATGAGTTTTTTGCTAAGTTCGGGGGCTAACCCCATTCCCAAATGCACCTTTTACTTGAGTGGTTGACTCGGTAGCAACGGGCTTCTTGGGAACGGCGAATGTTCGAGGATCTGGGGAGTTTCCTTCTTCGCCTTCCGTTACCTGCTATCCTGCTTCCTTCTAGGCTTGGAGCTGTGAATGGTACTTAGTCATCCGCTTACCTTGAGAGTTCGATGCCTCCGAGGTCAAGGGTTCCGATATCGATACCACTTCCTCGATTGCAAACATCTCTTTTGCAGTGTGCTGTTCTCCGTGGACTATTTTCACTCCTCCCTCTATCAAAAATTTCATCATCTGATGGAGAGTTGAAGGCACAACCCTTATGTTGTGTATCCATGGCCTCCCAAGGTGTGCGTTATACCTCATGTCACCTTCGATGAAATGGAACCTGATGTTTTTTTACTATTTCAACTATGTTTACTGGCAAGATAATTTCTCCCTTGGTGGTTTCACTTGCCATGTTGAAGCAATTCAGTACCCGAGATGTAGGTACAACGCACCTACATGAAAATGATATGAAAATTTGAAATAAAAATGAGTTAGAAAATATTGGTATCGGGCCCGTATTTTTGTTTCGGCGCCCGGTATAGGTCTTAAATATATGTTAAGCGCTTTCTGTGAAGTTTGGTTGAAATCGGACGTCGTTTGACGTGTTTCGGACCTAATTATCTAAAGTTGGAAGTGTAGGAAGTTTGAAATGAAAATGATTAATTTGGGGCTTGATTCAATGATTTTGATGTTATTTTGTCGGTTTGATCGCTCGAGTAAGTTCGTAGGGTGTTATTGAGTTAGTGTGTGTGTTTGGTTAGGAGCCCCGCGGGCTTGGGAGTGAATTGGAGGTGGTTCGGGGTGTTTTTACACTTAGGAAAGGATCAGATTTTGCTGCATTTTTACACAGACATTTTGTTCTTCGCAAACGCGGCCCCAGGCTCGCGTTCGCAGTGCTTTGGTCTTCCCCTCTTAAGCGTTCGCGGCTCACTTCACGCGATCGTGTAGTTCATTCAAACCCTTCACCGCGTTCACGTTTTCTTCCTCGCGTTCGCGTAGACCAACTCCCAGGGCCCCCACCAGCTTACTCTTTGCGTTCGCATCACACCCATCGCGAACGCGATGCCCCCAGTTTCTCTTTATCGCAAACGCGTCCTCTTAGTCGCGATCGCGTATGGTAAAAATGTTCAGTGAATTTTTCTTAAAAACAGACACTTAACACGGGATTTCTTCATTATTTTCACACAAGCTCTTCTCCGTCACCCTCCATAGACAAGTTTGAAGAACCTCTTCCTCCATAACTTCATAGGTAAGTGTTCCTAACTTCATTCCCTCTTAATTTTTTCAACTAGTCACTAATTTCCTAGCCCTAAATCATGAAATCAAAGTAGAAAATTAGGGGTTTTGGGTAGAGTTAGGGTTTTTGAGAATTTTGGGTGATTCAACCTCAATTTGGGGTCGAATCTTAAGACAAATTATATATTTGAAATCGTGGGGTTATGGGTGACTAGGTTTTGGTCCTAGCCTCGTGTTTGGACCATGTGGGCCCGGTGTCGAATTTTGGTATTTTTGGAAGGATGCTAGGAAAAATTCATTTCTAGGCTATGGGATTATGTTTTTGAGCCTTTATTGATATTATTGAATTAATTATGCCTAGATACCATTGTTTCGGAGTCGGATTGTAAAGGAAAGGCGACATTAGATAGTTAATTGCTATTCTCGGACCGAGGTAAGTGTTTGTTCTAACTTTGGCTTGAGGGAATAGGACTAGGATATTATTTTCTAACTGTTAAATGTGGAGTACGGTGTATAGGCATGGTGACGGTTATCTATGCACCGGAGTCTAGCATGACCGTGAGTCTTAATTGTGTTAGACTCGGATTTTGTGATACATCTTGCTTGTTTAATTGATAAGTTTCATATAATGTGAATGGTTGAGGAAGAATTGTGATTGGTATATTATTGGAGCGTTGGTTCGAACTGGAAATTGATAATTGAGAAAGAAGTGATTAAAAGAAGAAGTGTTGTGATTATTCCCTTGCCGGGACGCGTAGTCTATTATTGTTGTTGCTCCCTTGCCGGGATTTAAGGATTATATGTATTCTCCCATGCCGGGATATTTGGGCTGTTAGTTGTACCCTTGCCGGGTTAAATTATTATGTTGTTGAATTCCCCTAATGGGGCCTCCTCTAGAAAGATTATACGTATTATTCATTGTGAAATGGGTTCGTGTGGCACGCCGTCCACTTATGAATTATGAAATGGGATCATGTGGCACGCCGTCCACTTATGGATTATGAAATGGGATCGTGTGGCGTACCGACCACTTATAAATATATACTATGGGATCGTGTGGCACGCCGACCACTTATATGAGTCATAGTATTGATGTAGTTTCGTTGTTATATCCGTTGATCTATTTTCACTGTATCCCTCCGAGCATGCCCCTTCCCAGTTTTATTTGATGTTTTCTGTTGTTATTTCCGTTGCCTTTGTATATATATATCTGCACAGGTTGTTTTTGGTAGGTCCTATCTAGCCTCGTTACTACTTCGCCGGGATTAGGCCAGGCACTTACCAGCACATGGGGTTGGTTGTATTGATGCTACACTCTGTGCATCTTTTTGCACAGATCCAGGAGCAGCTTTTGGACAGCAGCAGTAGGATTGCCCGGGAGCTGTCTTTAGTCCAGGGACTCGCGAGGTAGCCTAGTTGGCGTTTGTAGGCCGAAGTCCCTTCTATGTTTTAGTTTGTTTTCTTTGTTTCGAGACAAACAGTATGTAATATCATTTCAGACTTGTTTTTAGTACTCTATAGCAGTTCGTGAGCTAGTGACACCAGACTCTGGGTAGAAATGTGTTTCAACTTCCAAAAATTTTATTTCAGTTATATAAGTTTAAAGTCTTCCGCTTTAATTAAAATGCCTCCATTTATTTATATTGTTAAAATGTCATCAGTGAAAAGTTTTGAATATTTGGCTTGCCTAGCTCCGACAGTAGGCGCCATCATGACTCCTGATGGTGGGAAATCCGGGTCGTGACAAGTTGGTATCAGAGCTCTAGATTACATAGGTCTCGCTACTCACGGACAAACTTGGTAGACTCTGAGGGATCGGTACAGAGACGTCTGTATTTATCCCCCAGAGGCTACGGAGTTGGGAAAAGTTTCACTTTTGTTCTTTCTTGTCGTGCGATTCTGTTTCTCAAATACTGATTGACTTTTTACTTTGTTCTTTCGTAGATGGTGAGGACACATACTTCCTCTTCTATCGTGCAGCAGCCCGAGCCCCCAGTAGCAGCTCCTATCCGAGGCCAAGGGCGAGGCCGAGGCTGAGCCAAAGGCCGAGGCCGGGGCAGAGCTCGATCCCGAGCAGCAGTCCCAGAGGTGGAGCCTCATGTTGACTATGATGAGGAGGTTCCAGCTCCAGCAGCTCCAATGGGCCCAGCTCAGGTCCCAGAGGGTTTCATAGCCACTCCAGTACTTTAGGACGCTTTGGTTCGACTGGTAGGCTTTATGGAGAGCGTCTCTAGAGCGGGTTTGCTTCCTATAGCACCAGCCACATCTCAGGCTGGGGGAGGAGTTCAGACTCCCGCTATACGTACTCCGGAGCAAGCAGCTCCCCAGGCTCATGTCCTAGTGGTTCAACCAGTTGTGACAGCTCAGCCAGGTATTGCAGCCCAAGCTAGCGATGGAGCGGCTATTTCTTCGGATGCTTTGTGAAGACTTGATCGGTTCTCCAAGCTCTTCACCACCACATTCAGCGGTGCTTCATCAGAGGATCCACATGATTTCCTATTCAGCTGCCATGAGATCCTTAGGACCATGGGTATTGTGGAGACCAACGGGGTCGATTTTTTCACCTTCCGGCTTGCAGGATCCGCCAAGACTTGGTGGAGGGATTATTGCCTATCTAGACCAGTAGGGTCTCCAGCATTGACATGGGATTAGTTCGCGGAGTTGTTTTTGAAGAAGTTTCTCCCAGTCACTCAGCAGGAGGCACTTCACAGACAGTTTGAGCGTCTCCATCAAGGTACTATGATAGTCACGCAGTACGAGACTCAATTTATTGACTTGTCACGCCATGCTATTGTTATACTCCCCGTAGAGCGAGAGAGAGTGTGGCGGTTTATTTATAGATTGATTCAGCCTATCCGTCTCCAGACAGCCATGGGAGCTGGTAGTGAGATTTCCTTTCAGGAGGCGGTCAATGCGGCCCGCAGAGTTGAGATGGCCCTCACACGGGGAGGTGGTCAGGTGTTACATAAGAGGCCTCGTCATTTTGGTAGGTTCAGTGGTACCTCATATGGAGGTGGGGATTCTTACGGTAGAGGCCACCCTCCGAGGCCCTTTCAGTCAGCCCTACAGGTTTCATATGGTACTACAAGTGGCCGTGGTTCCCAGCCGCAGTATTCTGACCAGTAGCTTTTCAGCTCACCATCAGCACCTATTAGCGCACCACTACTCCGTTATTCTCAGCAGCCGATGGCTTGCTACACTTGTGGCGACACGAGACATATTGCCAGGTATTGCCCTCGAGCTTCTGATAGCTCTCAGTAGCAGGGTCCTCGTCCTATGATTTAGGCTTTAGGTGATCCACAGGCTTCCCAACCAGCTAGAGGCGGGGGTAGAGGCCATAGAGGTGGAGGTAGGGATCAGAGAGGTGGAGCTCGGACCGCTAGAGGTAGGGGTCAGCCAGTAGTCGATCGTCCCAGAGACATAGTCTAGGGAGGTGGGGCCCAGCCCCATTGTTATGCTTTGCCAGCCAGGCCAGAGGCTGAGTCTTCAGATGCTATTATTACAAGTACTATTCTGGTCTGTGATAGGGATGCTTCAGTGCTATTTGACACTGGGTCTACGTGTTCATATGTGTCATCTTATTTTGCACCCTACCTGGCTATGCCTAGTGATGCTTTGGGTATCCCTGTATATGTATCTACACTAGTGGGTGATTCTATAGTGGTCGACCGAGTTCATCATTCCTGTGTAGTAGTGTTTGAGGGTCTTGAGACCCGTGTTGATTTATTGCTTTTAGACATGGTGGATTTTGATGTTATATTGGGGATGGATTGTTTGTCCCCGTGTCATGCTATCTTGGATTATCACGCCAAGACCGTGACCTTGGCTTTGCCAGATTTGCCCCGATTGGATTGGAGAGGACCCTAGGTTATGTCACCCCCAGTGTTATTTCATATGTAAAGGCTCGACGCATGGTCGAGAAGGGGTGTTTAGCTTATTTGGCATATGTTCGCGATTCCAGCACAGAGGTCCCTTCTATTGACTCTATTCCTATTGTTTGGGAGTTCCCCGAGGTTTTCTCTTCAGACTTGCCGGGTATGCCGCCCGACAGGGATATTGATTTCTGTATTGATCTGGACCCAGGCACGCAGCCCATTTCTATTCTGCCGTATCGCATGGCCCCGCCAGAGTTGAAGGAGTTAAAGGACCAGTTGCAAGATTTGCTAGAGAAGGGTTTTATCAGGCCTAGTGTTTATCCTTGGGGTGCGCCAGTGTTATTTGTGAAGAAGAAGGATGGATCGATGATGATGTGCATTGATTACCGGTTGAACAAGGTGATGATTAAGAACAAGTATCCACTGCTGATGATTGATGATTTGTTTGACCAACTATAGGGTGCGAAGGTGTTTTCAAAGATCGACTTGAGGTCTGGCTACCATCAGCTGAGGATTAGGGCGTCTGATGTCCTTAAGACAGCATTCTGCACTTGGTACGGGCATTATGAGTTTTTGGTCATGTCATTTGGGTTGACCAATGCCCCAGTAGCATTTATGGAGTTGATGAACCGAGTGTTCAGGCCCTATCTAGATTTGTTCGTGATAGTCTTTATTGATGATATTCTGGTGTACTCCCGCAGTCGGGAGGAGCACGAGCAGCACCTCAGAGTGGTTCTTCAAACTCTGAAGGATATTCAGTTGTATGCTAATTTCTCGAAGTGCGAGTTCTGTTTGAGTTTGGTTGCATTTCTGGGTCATGTTGTATCAGCAGAGGGTATTCAGGTGGACCCTGAGGCAGTCAAGAACTGGCCTCGACCAGTATCAGCGACTGAGATTCGGAGTTTCTTGGGGTTAGCAGGTTATTATCATCGGTTCGTGGAGGGGTTTTCATCTATAGCAGCCCCGATGACTAGGTTGACCCAGAAGGGTGCCCAGTTCAGGTGGTCAGACGAGTATGAGGAGAGCTTTCAGAAGCTCAAGACAGCTCTGACTACGGAAAGAAAAAAAACCAAAAAAGGTTGCAAGACGCATGGGCAAGAATCCAAGAGTGTTCATCCTCGGAACTTTGTTCTGGTGTGGGATGCAAATGTTAGTAGATGATAGTTCCACCTCATCCCATGGAAAGCAAAAATAATGAACTGGAACACCAGGTTGAATTTAAGAGAGATGAGCAGCAATGTAGAGTTCTCATATATTCCGATACGGGAAGGATTCAGTGCCCTTCCCTCGTTGTCTCAAGCCAAAGCTTTAAGAAAGAAAGCATTGGCGTAACTGCTAAAGTTGCTGCCATGAGACCTTGTGGTCGCAGTTTTGAACCATAAAAAGAATTGATCAAAGGAAGATGCATAAAAGAGAAGGGACTGAAAGTGGATGAAGAAGGAATAAATGTAGTTTGTGTTCAGTTGAGTGACTCCTTATTTATAGGAAGCTAATGACGTAACCGACGACGTAAGGTGTTGTGACGACCCGATCCGTTGTCATATGAGTTACCTCTTCGTTTTCCCTATTTTCTGCTTCATTATCAGCGTCTTGTGTGATCGCGTTGTTTTGGATTAATTTTAGAAAGAAAATGAGACACTTAGTCTCTTTAAGGAAGGCTTAGTTTGGAAAAATCAACCAGATGTTGACTTATGTGTTAGAGGGTTTGGATATTATTTCTGATGGTTCGATTAGCTTCGGGGGATGATTTGTGGCTTAGGAGTGTGATCGGGAGTGGTTTTGGAGGTCCGATGTAGAATTAGGCTTGAATTGGCGAAGTTAGTATTTTGGTAAATTCCGGTTGGTAGGTGAGATTTTGATCCAGGGGTCGGAATGGAATTCTGAGAGTTGCAGTAGATTCATTAGGTGAATTGGGATGTGTGTGCAAAATTTCAGGCCATTTGAGGTGATTTAGTTAGGTTTTTGATCGAATGCGTATTTCGGAGGTTTTTGAACAACTTAGGCTTGAATTCGATGAGAATTGATGGTTTTGGTGTTGTTTGAGGTGTTTTAATGATTGGAACAAGTTTGAATGGTGTTTTAGGATGCGTGGGTGCTTTTGGTTGAGGTCTCGGGGGCCTCGGGGTGATTTCTGATGGCTATCGAGATGAGTTTTGGACTTGTGCAAAGTTGCAGTCCTGCTGCTTCTGGTATTTCCGCTTCTGTGTAATTGGAACCGCAGAAGCGGTCTCGCGGGTACGGAAGATAGGGTGCAGGTGCGGTTTTTGTGTGGGCTCATCAGGATCGTAAATGCGGAGTAGGGACCGCATCTGCGGAGTCGCAGATGCGACTTTTTGATCGCAGATGCGGGATTTGAGGCATTAGTGGTATTTCGCATATGCGGAGGGTTTGACCGCAAAAGCGGTCCCGCAGAAGCGGTTAATGGACCGCAGATGCTGTTTCAACTAGGCAGAAGGTATTTAAATTCATATTCGCGAATTTTAAAGTGTTTGTTCATTTTTTTACTCGGACTTGGAGAATTGTGGGCGATTTTGAAGAGGGGTTTCAAGGGTTTCGATAAGGTATGGATTTTTGTACTCAAAACGCAATTCTATGGTGTTATTTCTTGGATTAGGGATGAAAACTTAAGAAATTAATGGACAAAAATGGTGGTTTAGGGCTTGAAACTTAAGAGAGCAAAAATTGGGATTTGTGGGGTCATTTGGACTCCGGTTTTGGTGTTCTTCATATGTATAGACTCGTGGCGAGATAAGGAACCCGATGATGTAAAAATTTCTAAATTTCAAGAAGTGGGCCCTAGGCTCGGGTTTTGCTAATTTCTAGATTTTTGGTATTTTTCGATTGTTTTCGATTGGGTATTGTTTCCTTAGCATATTGTGACGTATTCATTGTGGTTTTGATCATATTCGACGTGCGAAGAGGTCGATTTGAGAGGAAAGGGCATAGCGAGATAGAGTTTAGCCAACTTGAGGTGAGTAACGATTATAAATGATGTCCTGAGGGTTTGAAACCCCATATTTGCACAACATAGTGCTATGTTGAGGCGAGACACATGCTATATGATAAGCGTGGGGTCCGTTACTACTGGGGATTGGGACTTGGTCCATCTCGATTGATGATTCTATTGTATTTTTGACTGAGATCTAATTATGATTTGGGCTAGTTTCCATGTTTGGGGCCTTGTGCCGACCTATAGAACCCTTAGGGGCATTTTTACGCATTGACGTCACTTTACTTGTTAAAATTATACCCTCAGTCATGTTTCCAAATATTTAATATAATATGAATTGGCTTTGGAAATTGCTAATCCGAAATGAAGGTAATATATGGGCTGAGATCCCTATCTTATATTAGTTTGCCCGAGAGGCTGTGATTATATTGACGGAGAGGGGTTGAGAACCCAATAGTGAGGATGTTTTATATGTTATGGATCGGGCTGCACGCCACAACAAATGAATATATATATATATTGATCGGGCTACGCACCGCAGCAATATAGTGCTTGGGCTGTAAGAGCCCCTCCGGAGTGTGTACACACCCAGTGAGCGTAGTCGACTATTATTATGGATCGGGTTGTGTGCCACAACGATATACGGAACGGGCTGCACGCCGCAGCGGTATAATTATGATTTCGGTTATTTTTAAAAACATATGAGTTGAGTACTGTTTTTTAAAGAATTTCACCTGACTTCTTCATTATTTGCTGTTTAAATGTTCTTACTACTTTGATATAGAACTGCTTAGTATTTTTACGAGATTTCATTCCCTCAGTCATTATTTATTATTATTACTCACTAGGTTGGAGTACTCACATTACTCCCTGCACCGTGTGTACTGATTCAGGTGTTCCTGAGGCATAGTTCGAGCTATTCTGCAGTTCAGATTTCACCGGAGTTATCGAGGTAGCTGCACGACGTCCGCAGACCCAATTTCTCTCTCTATCTTTCTTTACCTTTCCGCATTTTTATACTGTTCTTATATTAGACTATTGAACTTATGTACTAGAGGCTTTCGACTCGTGACACCGGATCAGTGGGCTTTTACAGAGATTATTATTATGGTTTCCACACATTTGGTTTTTATTACAGACTTCTATTCGCATCACTTTGGTAATTAAATCCTAATAATCGATATTGAATTTTTTAATAAAAAAGGATTGAGTGTTAAATTGGTCGGGCTTGCCTAGCATTGTGTTGGGCACCATCATGACTGGGGTTGATGTCGTGACAAGTAGGTATCAGAGCCTAGGTTACTAGGTCTCGCGAGTCATGAGCCGGTTCAGTAGAGCCTCGTGGATCGGTACAGAGACATCTATATTTATCCTCGGGAGGCCGCGGAACCTTTAGGAAAACTTCATATTCTTGAAATTCTTGTCGTGCGACTTTGTTGAATCAAGAAATAAACTTCTATTATTCTATTCTCTCACAGATGTTGAGGACACGATCTACCAGACGAGGTGGACGACCACCAGTGCCACCCGCTGAGACCACCAGAGGCCGTGGACGTGGTCGTGGTCGTGGCAGAGGCAGAGTAGCGAGGGCAGCATTTGTTGATCCACCAGCTACCCCAGTTCCAAATCAGACTCCAGTAGTACCAGCTCAGGCACTAGTTGTGCCCATCGTGATTTCGGGACTACAAGAGACCTTGACTCAGATTTTGATAGTTTGCACTGGCCTGGCTCAGGCAGTTTCAGCCACCACAGCAGCAGCTACTTCGCAGGCCGGGAGAGGCAATCAGACCCCTACTACCTGCACACCTGAGCAGGTACTGCAAGGACTACAGATGCCAGAGGCACCTTCAGCTCAGCAGGTTACACCAGTGCAGGAGTTCAAGGTTCCAGCTATGCCTGAGGATAAGCAGTGTCGTCTTGAGAGGTTTGGTAGACTCCAGTCTCCGACATTCAGTGGTGCTGAGGGCGAGGATGCCCAGGGTTTTCTTGACAGGTGTCAGCGGATGCTCCGTACAACGGGGATTCTTGATTCTAGCGGGGTGGCCTTTACTAACTTTCAGCTTGCTGGGGCTACCTTCACTTGGTGGGAGGCGTATGAGAGGCGAAGGCCTATTGGTGTAGTGCCCCTTACCGGGCAGGAGTTCTCCACTTTCTTCTTGGAGAAGTACGTGCTGTAGTCTCGTAGAGAGGAGCTTCGTAGGTAGTTCGAGTGGTTGACACAAGGAGATATGACCGTGACTCAGTACGAGATGAGGTTTTTGGAGTTGGCTCTTCATGCCACCTGGATGATTCCGTCGGACCATGAGAGGATCAAGAGGTTTGTGGATGGCCTTAACTACTATCTATGTATTCTGATGACTAGAGAGAGAGTATTGGGCGCTACATTTGAAGAGGTGGTGGATATCGCTCGTGAGATCGAGTCAGTTCGCCATCGAGAGCGAGAGGAGAGGGAGGCCAAAATGCCTCGTGGATCAGGCAGTTACAGTGGTGCCCCTTAGAGGGGCTAGGTCCAGCATGGTAGAGGCCATTCTTTCAGGCCTGCTCAGTCGGCCAATCCAGAGTATCGTGGGCCATTTTCAGGTCGTGGTCATCATGGATCTCAGCAGGTTCAGCCATCACTTAGCACCCTCCTAGCTTATAGTTCATCTCGTGCCCCATCAGCTCAGGGTTCTTCTGCGTTGGGTGCATCTGCCAGTCACTCAGGTGCGAGGGGTTCCCTTCACTCCCCATCTCCAGTACCGGGTAGTTGTTATGAGTGCGGAGAGTTTGGTCATATGAGGAGACAGTGTCCTCGACTCCGTGACGATCAGCATCAGCAGAGGGGTCAGCCCTCGACTTCTGCTCCAGTTACTTCACCACCCGCCTAGTTAGCTATGGGTAGAGATCAGGCAGCTAGGGGTCGTCCCAGAGGGGGAGGTCGATCAGGCGGTGGCCAGGCTCATTTTTATGCTATGACAGGTAGGTCAGACGCTATTGCTTCAGATGTTGTCATTACAAGTATTATTTCAGTCTGCCACAGAGATGCCTCAGTATTATTTGATCCCGGTTCCACCTATTCTTATGTGTCCTCATATTTTGCTCACTATTTGAGTGCGCCCCGAGAGTTTCTTGCTTTAACTGTTCATGTGTCTACCCCAGTGGAAGACACTGTTGTTGTGGACCGTGTGTACCAGTCATGTATTGTGGTTATTGGGGGTCTGGAGACCCGAGTTGATCTTTTGCTATTGAGCATGGTGGACTTTGATATTATTTTAGGCATGGATTGGTTATCTTCGTATCATGCTATTCTAGACTATCATGCTAAGACAGTCACTTTGGCTATGCCGGGTGTACCGCGGATCGAGTGGCATGGTGTGACTGGTTATATCCCGAGTAGGGTGATTTCTTTCTTGAAGGCCCAGCGTATGGTTGGGAAAGGTTGTTTGTCATATCTAGCTTTTGTAAGGGATGTTGGAGCTGAGACTCCTAGTATTGATTTCGTTCCAGTTGTGAGGGATTTTCCCGATGTATTTCCTATAGACCTACGGGGCATGCCACCGGACAGGGATATTGATTTTGGTATTGACCTGGTGCCGGGCACTCAGCCCATCTCTATTCCGCCATATCGT
Source organism: Nicotiana glauca (assembly GCA_026770625.1). Classification (NCBI taxonomy): domain Eukaryota; kingdom Viridiplantae; phylum Streptophyta; class Magnoliopsida; order Solanales; family Solanaceae; genus Nicotiana; species Nicotiana glauca. Next base: position 42,521 of record MU780515.1, on the reverse strand, counting down.
ATGGCACTTGCAGAGTTGAAAGAATCGAAGGAGCAGCTTCAGGTACTCCTTGATAAGGGGTTCATTCGGCCTAGTGTGTCACCTTGGGGTGCACCAGTTTTGTTTGTGAAGAAGAAGGAAGGCACAATGAGAATGTGCATCGATTATAGGCAATTGAACAAGGTAAACAATTAAGAACAAGTATCCCCTACCTCGCATTGATGATTTGTTTGATCAGCTTCAGGGAGCGATGGTGTTTTCCAAGATTGATCTCCATTCGGGCTATCAACAGTTGAAGATCAGGGATTCAGATATTCACAAGACTGCTTTCAGGACTAGATATGGTCACTATGAGTTTTTTGTCATGTCCTTCGGGCTGACCAATGCCCCAGCGGCATTCATGCATTTAATGAACAATATATTTCGGCCTTATCTATATTTGTTCGTTATTGTTTTCATTGATCATATTATGGTGTACTCGCGTAGTCAGGAGGAACATGCGGAGCATTTGCGAGTTGTATCAGAGATTGAGGGAGGAGAAGCTTTATGCAAAGTTCTCCAAGTGTGAGTTTTGGCTCAGTTCAGTGGCTTTCTTGGGACACGTGGTGTCCAGCGAGGGTATTCAGGTTGACCCGAAGAAGATAGAGGCGGTTTAGAGTTGGCCTAGACCGTCTTCAGCCATGGAGATTCGTACTTTTCTTGGGTTGGCAAGCTATTATCGCAAGTTTGTTCAGGGATTTTCCTCCATTGCATCGCCCTTGACCAAGTTGACTCAGAAGGGTGCTTCATTTGTATGGTCGGATGAGTGTGAGGAGAGCTTTCAGAAGGTCAAGACAGCTTTGACCATAGCTCCAGTATTGGTTTTGCCATCAGCTTCAGGTTCCTATACTGTATATTATGATACATCGAGAGTTGGGATTGGCTGTGTATTGATGCAGGAGGGTAGAGTTATTGCTTATGCTTCCCGTCAGTTGAAGCCCCATAAGAAGAACTACCCTGTTCATGATTTGGAGTTGGATACCATAGTTCATGCATTGAAGATTTGGAGGCACTACTTGTATGGCGTATCTTGTGAGGTATTCACCGATCATCGCAGTCTTCAACATTTGTTCAAGCTGAAGGACCTTAATTTGAGGCAGCGGCGGTGGCTAGAGTTACTGAAGGATTATGATATTACTATTCTGTATCATCCGGGGAAGGCCAATGTAGTGGTCGATGCTTTGAGCCGAAAGGTAGTGAGTATAGGGAGCTTGGCATACATTCCAGTTGAGGAGAGGCCATTTGCAGTCTATGTTCAGGCCTTGGCCAATCGGTTTGTGAGACTAGATATTTCGGAGCCTAGTCGAGTATTGGCTCGTGTAGTTTCTCGGTCTTCGTTGTATGATCGTATCAGAGAGTGCCAGTATGATGATCTGCATTTGCTTGTCCTTAAGGACAGGGTTCAGCATGATGATTCCAGAGACGTGACCATTAGTGATGATGTTGTGTTGAGGATGCAAGGCCGGATTTGCGTGCCCAATGTGGATGGGCTTCGGGAGTTGATATTGGAGGAGGACCATAGCTCGCGGTACTCCATTCATCCGGGTGCCGTGAAGATGTATCAGGATGTTAGACAGTACTATTGGTGGCGAAGGATGAAGAGAGATATTGTGGAGTTTATAGCTCGATGTCTCAAGTGTCAGCAGGTGAAATATGAGCATCAGAGACCGGGTGGCTTGCATCAGCAGATGATTATTCCTGAGTGGAAGTGGGAGAGGATCACTATGGATTTTGCTACCGGACTCCCACGGACTTTGAAGAAATTCGATGCTATTTGCGTGATTGTAGATAGGCTGACCAAGTCCGCGCACTTCATTTCTGTTTGTACTACTTATTCTTTAGAACGGCTGGCAGAGATTTATATTCGGGAGGTTGTTCGGTTGCATGGTGTCCCAGTTTCCATTATATCAGATCGGGGCACTCAGTTCACTTTGTAGTTTTGGCAGACTGTTTAGTGAGAGTTGGGTACGCAAGTACAATTGAGCATAGCCTTTCACCCTCAGACGGATGGGCAGTATGAGTGCACCATTCAGATATTAGAGGATATGCTACGCGCATGTGTTATTGACTTTCGAGGGTCATGGGATTGGTTTCTACCGCTTGCAGAGTTCACCTACAATAACAACTACCAGTCGAGCATTTAGATGGCTCCATATGAGGCTTCGTATGGGAGGTGGTGTAGATCTCCAGTTGGTGGGTTCGAGCCCGGTGAGGCTAGGCTATTGGGGACAGATTTGGTACAGGATACATTAGAGAAGGTGAAGGTGATTCAGGAGAGACTCTGTACAGCACAGTCGCGACATAAGACTTATGCGGACAGGAAGGTTCGAGATGTATCCTACATGGTTGGTGAGAAGGTCCTGTTGAAGGTTTTACCCACAAAGGGTGTTATGAGATTCGAAAATAAATGGAAATTGAGTCCGCGGTTCATTGGGCCTTTTGAGTACTTAGGAGGATTGGGGAGGTGGCTTATAATCTTGCTTTGCCACCCATTTTGTCGGGCGTGCACCCAATTTTTTATGTTTCTATGCTCCGGAAGTATATTAATGACCTGTAACATGTTCTAGATTTCAGTACGGTTCAGTTGGAGGGTTATTTGACTTATGATGTAGAGCCAGCAGCCATTTTGGATCGTCAGGTTCGAAAGTTGAGGTCAAAGGATGTTGCTTCGGTGAAGGTGCAGTGGAGAGGTCGGCCCATGGAGGAGGCTACCTAGGAGACCGAGCGGGAGATATGGAGCAGATACCCTCACCTATTTGAGGCTTCAAGTATGTTTCTTGACTCGCTCGAGGACGAGCATTTGTTTAAGTTGGGGAGGATGTGATGACCCAACCCGTCGTCACGTGAGTTACCGCTCCATTTTCCCTATTTTCTGCTTCTTTATGCTTCATTATTAGCATCTTGTGTGATCAAGTTGGTTTGGATTAATTTTAGAAGGAAATAAGACACTTAGCCTCTTTAAGGAAGGCTTAGTTTAGAAAAGTCAACCAGATGTTTACTTATGTCTTAGAGGGTTCGGATATAATTTTCGATGGTTCCGTTAGCTTTGGGGGATGATTTGTGACTTAGGAGTGTGATGGGAATGGTTTTGGAGGTCCGGTGTAGAATTAGGCTTGAATTGGCGAAGTTAATATTTTGGTGAATTCCGGTTGTAGGTGAGATTTTGATCCGGAGGTCGGAATGAAATTTCAAGAGTTGCAGTAGCTTCGTTAGGTGAATTGGGATGTGTGTGCAAAATTTCAGGCCATTTGGAGGTGATTTGGTTAGGTTTTTGATCGAATGTGTATTTCGGAAGTTTTTGAAGAACTTAGGCTTGAATTCGATGAGAATTGATGGTTTTAGTGTTGTTTGAGGTGTTCTAATATTTGGAGCAAGTTTGAATGGTGTTTTAGGATGCGTGGGTGCTTATGGTTTAGGTCCGGGGGGCCTCGGGGTAATTTTGGATGGCTATCGGGATGAGTTTTGGACTTGTGCAAAGTTGCAGGTCTGCTGCTTCTGCAGAATTGGAACCGCAGAAGCGGTCTCACAGGCGCGGAAGATAGGGTGCAGGTGCGGTTTTTGTATGGGCCCGTCAGGACCGCAAATGCGGAGTCGCAAATGCGAAGTCGCAAATGCGACTTTTTGACCGTAGATGCAGGATTTGAGGCATTAGTGGAATTTCACATATGCGGAGGGTTTGACCGCAGAAGCGGTTAATGGACCGCAGATGCGGTTACTGGGCAGAAGGTATTTAAATTCATCTTCGCGAATTTTGAAGGGTTTGTTCATTTTTTTACTCGGACTTGGAGAATTGTGGGCGATTTTGAACAGGGATTTCAAGGGGTTTCGATAAGGTATGGATTTTTGTACTCGAAACACAATTCTATGGTGTTATTTCTTGGATTAGGGCTGAAAACTTAAGAAATTAATGGACAAAAATAGTGGTTTAGGGCTTGAAACTTAAGAAATCAAAAACGGGGATTTGTGGGGTCATTTGGACTCCGATTTTGGTGTTCTTCATATGTATAGACTCGTGGCGAGATAAGGAACCCGATGATGTAAAAACTTCTGAATTTCAAGAAGTGAGCCCAGGGCTCGGGTTTTGCTAATTTCGAGATTTTTGGTATTTTTCGATTGTTTTCGATTGGGTATTGTTTCCTTAGCATATTATGATGTATTCGTTGTAGTTTTGATCAGATTCGATGCGCGAGGAGGTCGATTTGAGAGGCAAGGGCATAGCGAGCTAGAGTTTAGCCGGCTTGAGGTGAGTAATGATTATAAATGATGTCCTGAGGATTTGAAATCCTTGATTTGCACAATGTAGTGCTATGTTGAGGTGAGACACACATTGTATGATGAGCGTGGGGTCCGTTACTACTGGGGATTAGGACTTGGTCCATCTCGATTGATGATTCTACTGTATTTTTGACTGAGATCTAATTATTATCATTATGATTTGAGCTAGTTGGCATGTTTGGGGCCTTATGCCGACCTGTAGAACCCTTAGGGGCATTTTTACTGACTGACCTCACTTTACTTGTTAAAATCATACCCTCAGTCATGTTTCTAACTGTTTAATACAATATGAACTGGCTTTTGAAATTGCTAATCCGAAATGAAGGTAATATATGGGCTGAGATCCCTATCTTATATTAGTTTGCCCGAGAGGCTGTGATTATATTGATTGAGAAGGGTTGAGAACCCAATAGTGAGGATGTTTTATATGTTATGGATCGGATTGCACGCCGCAGAAGTATATATATATATGGATCGAGCTGCGCGCCGCAGCAATATAGCGCTTGGGCTGTAGGAGTCCCTCTGGAGTGTGTACACCCCCAGTGAGCGCAGTCGACTATTATATCGAAGTCTCAAATTGGGTTGTGAGTCCGAATCCGGGCAATTCGAAGTGGAGTTCAGACCTGGCTGGGGGACACCTACCTAGAGAAAGCCGATCGAAGGCTTGACATGACCTACATCGAGGGCAGCACAATCTCGAAGTCAATCAAGAAAGAACGAAAATTTCTCAAGGACACGTGGACCAGGGCATAAATTAAAAGATAAGATTTGTACGAAATGGTACAGGTCTGTACTAGGTCGTTGTACACCTATACCAATAGCATTCTTTACCACAATTTGGAATGTATTATTTTTGTGTTTTCTCATCCTATATAATGAGGACCCCAATCATGTTGTAAGGATCATCTCACTTTATTCACTGCAATAGAACATTCTATTCTACTATTGTTTAACGTGCTCAATAATTATTCTTCAGCTTTATTGTTTTTACTTTATTGTTCATACTATATTGTTCTTAGCTGACTTCGAGGTCCATGGGATAACCAAGCTCGAGGCCCCTATTGCTTCAACAATATTGATTTGGTTCATCATTTCTTCTTACTTAAGCTTAATATTACTTATATAATCACTAATATTAGAATATATCATAAATTTTTAAAATCATAAATTAACTTTAATTGTTACTCACATTTTTTGAAGTAAACAATGTGTGAAATTTTTTAAAGAGCATATATAGTTGTTGATGTTTCCTACAGGAACCTCTCCTCTCTATTTACCTTTTGTAGGTTAGTTAAAGTTTAACTCTTTGTGCGTGTTACAGGTCATGCTAATCTTTTCTTTTTTATTGTATCATTCTCCTTTTCGCTAGCTAAATCCAATGAGGTTTTCAAATTCAGTTCTTAGCTAGTTTTTCCTATAATCAAAATTTCTTATACCACCAGATTTTTGGGCTGAACCTGATCCGGCCCAGTTGACAAGCACTGATACCGATAGTGGTGGTAAAATGATTAAATGAAAATAATTATTCATTTATATTATCAATTAAAAATGAGTTGATGAATTTTTAAAAATGGATCATATATGGATAAAAACCATATTATCCACTTAGAAAATGGATAAGCAATGACCAACTAATGGGTTTAACTTTTACGGTTATGAAGCCTCAAATTAGAGGTTTTTCAAGTTTGGGAGACTAAAAATTCTTCCAAAAGTGATCATATTCAACAAGTCATGGATAATGGATATCTATATTATCCATCGGTTAAATCATTTTTTATACATATTAAATATGGGTCGGATTAGATAATTTATTCGTTTATGCATTACCTGTTTTACCCGTTTTAACAGGGCAAAACTACGTATAATAGATCCTTATGGTCCGACTCTTCCTGGATCTCGTATATAGGATGAGCTTAGTGAATCGGACCGCCCTTTTACATTATCCGTTTTCAACTCACTCATATACGACGTGACCCATCCGTTTTCACTCCTAGATACCACAATCATACCTCGTACTAACTTTCCAATATCAGTCTTACCAAATTTACGTCCATACAAACATCGAAACATGGCAGCAAACAGGGGATTAGTTCATTCGTTCTCGTATTTATAATGCTTCTCTCTTGCTTTGTAATGCTTCTTCCTACTTAAAAATTAACTCTCAAGTCTTGACAACATATTTCTTTAGAGTAAAAATAACCAACTCGCTAATTGAAATTATCTCACTTATGCAAAACGGTTATATATAATATAGATACGGTAACAAAGTAGTTATAAATGATGTTTTATATTTTAATACCACACAAGAGGGGATAATTTTAGTGGTGCCCAATTTTTCATTTAGCCTGATTATAAAAGGACCTGGTTCTTCTATGTGTTCCAACTACTACTGTTGCAGAATAATAAGTACAAAAATTAAAAAATACAAAGATTTTACGTGGAAAACACCTGGCTTAAAAGGTGAAAAAATCACGACCTACTTTCCAATAGGATTTTCCCAAACTCTCCACTAAAATCACTGAGCCAAAAACTGCATTTACAAAAACTCTTTTGTAAAGCTAGGATTAACTAATCCCGTTGTAGCACATAGCCTCAACTGTTGCGACAACTTCAAGTTTACTCTAACTCGAAAACTCTGAGTACCTAATACAATTGCTTCTAGATAAAGCTGAAAGTTATAATATGAAAATACCTACTACAGTTGAACTAGAATAAAAGACAGACACTTGGAACTGGTTCTTCTATCTGGTTCAAGTAGTTTCAGGTTTGCACGCTTGAATTATACACAAATTGCTTGCAAAATTGCCTTGCTATTTTGCTCTCAATTTACATTTAACTTTTGCTTATGCGTGTTGCCTGTAAAAGAGAACAACAATGATATTTATGGAGTTAGTAAATTGAGATTGACTAGAGTTCTGATGCTACTCTTCCTTAGTGGAAGAGTTCTAGTTGATCTCAACCTCTAATTCTATATGTTTCTTAAATCGTGTTCTCTGAGTCTTTCTCCTTATCCAATATGCAACATTTTCTATCAAGATCAGGAGATATCACTTCTGGTAAGTTAGATTTATCTCCTTCACGTGCATCTCACATGCTTTAGTTGATCATATTTGTGCTTCACTAGGATGGACCTAGTCCATGTCTGACTTACGTTTACATGGTTCAACAAATTCCTCCTTTTTGATGATGACAAACTCTGTGTTTTTCACTCACTCAGGCCTTGTCAGAACTCAGCTCAATCATTAATGCAAAGTTAGAATTTTTACTTATCATCAAGGACCAGGTTCATTAGGTTATAAATATCACTTATTCAGCATACAAAACACAATATCTTTTACCCCTTTTGGCATCATCGAAAAGCTTCATAAATACAATGTGATTCCCAGAATTTTAAAAATTACTCATGGCTACTGGGGCAACTGTAAGTGCAATCATGGATTAATCATCAGTAATCAACCAAACTTATTCAAACTATCAAGGAAAGATAAACAGTCAACAATAGCAAAAATAACAAACTTTATTGATAGAAAATATGATTATGCCACAATCCACAAAAAGAAACAAAAACAGTCAAAACATGAGCAAAACAAGAAAAATCCCTAATTTGGGTCACTGAGAGGTCTAGAAAAGAGTCAGAAAATGAAGGCTAAAGAAATTAAGGCTTGAAAGAACTAGAGGGTTGGGACTTGTCTTGGAGAATGTGAAACATTTCTTGAAGAATATCACCATTCTTCTCCTTTTCCTTTGTGAGATCAGTTCTGAGAGCATCTCTCTCACATTCAACCTCTGCTAAATGAGTCTTCAGCCTAGCTATTTCAGCATCCTTTGCCCCACTCTCCTGCAATAAAGCTCTGACCTTGCTATTTATAGGTGTCTTTTTAGATGAACCTGGTTCATTGGGAATGGCATTGACCTCATAGTCACAAGCAATCAAAGTGTTGGTTCCAAAATGGTCTTTGCTTGTGGCTATCTCCCACTTTTTTAGTGTCACTTTACAACGATCAAGAACAGTGGTGAGAATAAACCCATAAGGAGTGGCATGGGCCTTAGAGCCATTGATAACCCTATCAAGGAGCTTGATCATAAATCCAGGACAGTTCATCTGCCTTCCACTTTCAAGACACTCCATCAAAACCAAGTCCATGTAATTAGCGTCTTCTTTCTTGCCTAGGCAGCAAACACTTGTTGACAAACTCAAACAAGACTTTGTGGCATGGCTTCATTTCACTCTTATGCACAACCTTGGCTTCATTCACTTCTGTGACATCACAGAATTTCCTAGTAATGGCAAGGGCAGCAGGAAGGGAGTCTAACTTGGCCACATTTTCCTCGTGTAGTCATCATATCCTTCAGAAGGAATGTCAAGGATTTCACCCAACTCTTTTGCATCAAGCGTCACTTGAAACCCTTTCACCTAGCTGGTAACTCTGCCATCCTTGACCTCTGCATTGGCCATGAACTCAATAACCTCATTCTTGCCAGCATGCCATCCAACTGAAGGACCACGTCCTTCTAGCCCTAAACAGCTAGAGCATCAACTAGTCGAACCATCCCTGGTTCCTTCAAATCCTTCAAAAGTCTACCCTTCAAGATTTTTTGTTTGACAAACTTGGCCATCTTTTCTTTTTCATAGTCAGATTCACCCTCTTCTTCACCCTCTTCTTCACCACTCTAATCTTCTTCCTCGATAATCTTAACTTGCTTGGCTTTCACAGCAGACCTTGTTCTTTTAGCTAAAGAAGAAGGTTCAGCAGCCTTGGAAATAGATGAAGACTTCTTTGAAGAAGTCTTGGTTTGCTTTGGCTTAGGGGTCTAAACCTCCACATCCACCGTCACATGTTCATCTTGATGGACCGGGTCCATCATATACATATCAACAGCCTTAACAGGCTCTGCAATCTTAGCTTTACCTTTGTCCAATCTTTTCTTCTTGCTTTTTGCCATAGCCTTTTATAATTCATCCTCACTCTACTTCAACTTACTCCTTCTGGCCCTTCTTTTTTGTAGAGGAATCTCAGCAGTCGTAGGAGAAGTAGCCTTTCTTTTCTTGGTAGTTTTTGACGTGCTGAGAGCTTTGGTGTTGGAGATCTCCTTTTCTTGGGGTTATAGCTTGCACCAACTTTCTTCAAAATGTCTACTAGGGTCTCCTCAATAGATGAATCGGGTTCATCTGCATGTGAACTGATATTGACCAGCCCTTCTGCGGCCTCCCCTGAACCACTTCCCCCTATCTTCTTTCTACTCTCTACCACCTTTTCATGCTCAGCCCCACAGATAGCCGGTCTAACCATTTCAGAAGTGGGTGAGGTATCACCCAGTTCTTTCCCTTTTCCCATCACGTCACTACTCACACCCTCACTCTCCTTTATTTTTTCACTTTTATTTTTACCTTCTCTCCTTCTTGACTCAGCCGTTTCCACATTCATAACAGACCCAACAAAAATAAAATGATTGTCCAAATTTTCAACTAGAACAGAACGTACCTTAGAAAGTGGATTTTGCAATTTCTCATAATCAAAAGACCAGTTCCTTCCCCCTCACTTGCAGACTTGAAAGAATCATCAGAATTTTCAGAATCTTGGGCTTGACTAGCCTTTAATTTGGCATTTAGTTTCTATGAAAGAGCAGTTGTAGCCACAATTTTGTGAGCGGGCATCTTCACTTTCCTTCTCCTAGGTTGGGGGGTTGAGCTAGGTTGAGGAGTAGTGGAGGAATCAGAGAGGGTAGGTTGTGGACGAGTGACTGGGTTATCTTGGGGGTTAGTCATTTTCTCTAGATTTAGTGAGAAGGGGGATGGGTGTTCAGAATTTTTGGAAGTAAAGAAAAGAGACGAAAGAAAGCTTTTGACAGCTATGGAAATCTTGGGGGAGTTGCAGTGGTGATGATGATGAATTTAATGAAGAAGGTGCAATTAGTGCACAACGACAGCTTTTAGTATTCAAATATGAGTCTAATCATCCTGAAATTTCAGTTTGAATATACGGTTAGTGTCATACCTCCTTTTTTTACTACACCCCCGAAATGGCATAATAAAGGAAATTTTCTAATTAAAGAATAATTGAAACGAGATAATATTATTAAAATATTCAGAGTCGTCACTTGGGAGATTTATGATATCCCAATTTACTGGTTCAAATCCCGAATCGAGGAAAAGATTGACTCTGTAACAGTTCGCGAACCAGAAATTCGGGTAAGGAATTCTGTTAACTCGGGAGAAGGTGTTAGGCATTCCCGATTTCCGTGGTTCTAGCATGGTCGCTCAACCGTTATAATTGACTTAATTATCTGATTTAGAATATTTTGAACCTATGTGCAAATTTTAACTTTTAAATGCTTTTATTTATTTTTTAAAGAAGATTTAACGTCATCTAAAATATGCCTTTGGATTGCGCCACGTGAAATGCACCCGCAATCCGCAACACATTTTATTCAACGTCATTAAGATTTGGATTTGGGTCACATGAAATGCGCACCCGAGTTTAGGAAGGTAATATTATTAAAACAACGCGCCTAAAGCAACTACGCATTTTCAACTTTGCGAGGGCCATGGAAATTTGCTAAATGGCACGCCTCGAATTCTAAGGATTTAGACAAGATTAACGAAGTGAAGGCCATGCATTTGTGATTTTATTGGTGTGGCGCACCTCAATTCCATTTTTAAAGGATATTCAAACTAAAATTCGAAGGGCCATAACTATTTGAGATCTACTATGGCTCACCTCAATTACTAATTAGTGGACTTCATTAACAATAATAGTATCTAGAGGTTCCATTTAAACTAACCCCAAATGGCTTATACAAAAAAGACTAATCCATTACATGAAATGGCCTGAAATAGTAAAAGAGGACTGAAGGTCCAATTAGAGAAGCGGCCCAGATTTTATTTAGAAGAGTTTCAGAATTGGGCCTCATAATTGAGCCTAGACTCAAGGCCTTCACAACTGAGGAAAAAGATCGCGGGATCGAATCCCTGAGGCCCCAAATGGTGTTGATTCACTCACACAATATCTAATCATCAATGTTGCATGCCAACGATTTTAAAACATGAAACATGATCCCACTTTTACCACTAAATAATATGCAGCTTTAAATTTTGGACAACTAAATAATAATGCCACTTATTCTTCAGAACTACAGTGAAAGAAATATCAACAGCTTTCTGAAAACTGATACTCAACGACCAGAAGATCATAATACCTATTGTCGAATATTGGACCATCAATTAAATCTAGAGTAAAACCACATTAAGCTTGATCTAATGAATACTCTTAAATCAATAGAAGGTAAGTTCTACAACTAAAAAGAGGAAAAGCTAAACATGAATGGACTGTATTAGACCCAAGCCCTAAACTAACAGCTCTGAAACATGACAAACTAAATAACTTCAACTAAAACAATTAACAACCTTATCATATCAACATATTTAGCAATCCAAACAGTCCCCAAATCATTACATTCAAGTAAGTGCAAACTCCAAATCTTAAAATAAAATATACCATTAACCATACAACTAACTAACTCATGATAATTAACAATAAACATGCTGGGAAACTGTAGAAACTCAATAGCATTTGCTCAAAGAAAATAAGTAGCCACTTCAACTTGATTTCATAAACTTTTAGCTATACATTTACTCATGATCCAAATGTCTTTACATATCTGAAAATGTGAAGAAAACAACAGCAAACTAATCAGAGGTCTAGCAAACAGAAGTAATTTAGGCAATAATTTTTACTAATTCCAATTAATGCAATTAAACGCTTAATGAAACTTAAACTAACTTACTAACAGATTATTGACATTAATTATAGAAAAGAAAACTAACATATATGCAAAGAACAATTATGAAACTGGGGAAACAAAAAGAGTCTAAAAGAAGAGGGTGAAACAGATGACAATGCAAGGTAAAAATCAAAAAAAAAAAGTAAAGAAAATTTAAGAGAAGAGAACTGAAGAAGGAATACCCGTGGGCTCCGAATGTACTTGAAACACTTGAAGAAGTTCTTCAATTTTTAGACCTTATTAGACCTTAATCTTGTGTTTCTCATGTGAAAACACACGACTAAGGTTCAACATAGTCCAAAATCCTCACAGGGCCGTTGAATTTGAAATTACGAAATTAGGGTTTTACCTTGATTCAAGATTCGAACCGTCTGAGGAGGATTCGAGAGAAAGGGAGTAGAAATTGGTGGAGAGGAGGTAGTGGGGGTTCATGGGTGTGATTTTGGGGTCGAACAGAAGTGGCGCCACCACCGGAGAGAACAAGGGCGGTGTTTGGGTTTCCTTTTAAATCAAGATTCGAGACACTCCAAGGAGTTTCTAGGGAAGGTGATTGAAGATTTGGACAGAGGGAGTGGAGGAGAGTATTTGGTGTTATTTTGGTGGTGATTGGAGGCGGCACCGCCGGTGATGGCGGTAGAATTTCAGGCGGTGGCTAGGGTTTCTGGGCGGGTCTCTAAGAGGGTTGTGAGAGAGTGATGAGAGATGGGGGTTGGACAGTCTTATACTCGAGACTCTTGAGTTCACAGCCATTGGATCTGGAGACCTTGACGGTCCTGATCAGACTTGGATTAAACAGGGTCGTTCTGGGGTTTGGGCGATTGGACCACTTTAGGGGTGATTGGGCTGTGGGTCATGCGGGTTTAAATGGGGATTTGGGCTTGGGAGATTCAAGGAATTGGCCCAAAAATCTTATCTTTATTAAAGACTTCAATTTCTTTTTATTTTTTTCTTTTACTTTTCAAATTAAAACTCTTTTTTTTTCAAATTAAAATAGAAACCTAAATTAACTCTTAAAAATTAAATTAACCTACCAAATTATATTAAATATTCAACAAAATTAATTAACTCCTAATTTAAAAGAAAAACTATAAAATTCAAAATTAAAAAGTAAAAAATGTAATATGAACTATTTTTGGTATTTTCTTTCATTTTTAGTTAAATAATTAACCTAAAAATATAAAAGTAGGTCCTAGATGCAAATGCGTTATTTTTTTGTTGTTGTATTTTTCATGATTTAAATAAAATAAACATGCACACAAATTATCATAAAATCCTATAAAATTGTAAAAAATGGAGAAAAAGATAAATTATTTTTTTTGAATTTATGGGGGTAATTCATATAGGATAAAAATCACGTGCTCACAGCTGCCCCTCTTTACTCGGAAACACGGAGAGTTTTCGGGTAAAGATAAAGTGAGCGGATACGAGTGATTTTTGCCTGTTTGAATACTCTGTGGGAAGCATTTTTGAAAGATTTGACCGCACCCTGCTTCCGAGGTTGCCTACATATCCTTGGCTAAAAAGGAATCAGGTCAGTGTAGTTCAGGAATGTTTGGTAGCTGGGACTACCATGAAGTTGTGATTTCACTGTTGCTGCTTCTGCTGCTACTGCTTACTGAACCCCTTATTATACCATGTCAAAAATAAAAAGAAGCTAGACTAAACTATGATCTATAAATTACAAAACCTATCTATATTTTCAAACTTTCTCCGGTGGTTCTTGTTGCCATGTTGACTTATATTCTCCGGGTTAAGTTCCTCTGTTGTTGACTTGAATTATAATCTGAGATGTTTTCCCTTTCTTCAGGTGGATGCCTGACTGCTAAAACTTGAACTACATTCTAATATGCTTTCCTTTTCTCTAGGTGGACGCCTGATTGCTAAACTCAAATAGTTCTTTGAGATATTTTTCCTTTTATCCAGGTGGACGCCTGACTGCTGAACTTGAACTACATTTTGAGATGCTTTCCTTTTCTCCAAGTGGAAGCGTAACCGTAGTACTTGAATTCTATTTGAGATGTTTCCCCTTTTCTCCAGTCGGACGCCTGATTGCTGAACTTGAATTGTATTCCCTTGCTCTCCAGGCGGGCTCCTGACTGCTAAACTTGAAATGTATTCCCATGCTCTCCAGGCGGGCTCCTGATTGCTAAACTTGAAATGTATTCCCATGCTCTCCAGGCGGGCTCCTGACTGCTAAACTTAAATGTATTCCCATGCTCTCCAGGCGGGCTCCTAACTGCTAAACTTGAATGTATTCCCTGCTCTCCAGGTGAGCTCCTAACTGCTGACTTGAAATGTATTCCATGCTTTCCAGGCGGGTTCCTGATGCTGAATTCGAAATGTATTCCCTGCTCTCCAGGCGGGCTCCTGACTGCTGACTTGAAATGTATTCCCTGCTCTCCACGGGACTCCTGACTGCTAGACTTGAATGCATTCTCTGCTCTCCAGGCGTGCTCCTGACTGCTGAATTTGAATATATTCTCAGCTCTCCAGGCGGGCTCCTGACTGTTGAACTTGAATGTATTCCCTGCTCTCCAGGCGGGCTCCTGACTGCTGACTTGAAATGTATTCCTTGCTCTCCAGGCGGGCTCCTGATTGCTAGACTTGAATGTATTCCATGCTCTCCAGTCGGCTTCTAACTACTGCCTTGAAATGTATTCCCTGCTCTCTAGGCGGGCTCCTAACTGCTAAACTCGAAATGTATTCCCTACTCTCCAGGCGGGCTCCTGACTGCTGACTTGAAATGTATTCCCTGCTCTCCAGGCGGGCTCCTAACTGCTGATTTGAAATGTATTCCCTGCTTTCCAGGCGGGCTCCTGAATACTGACTTGAAATGTATTTCCTGCTCTCCAGGCTGGCTCCTGACTGCTAAAGTTGAACTTTTTCTCCCTGTTCTTCAAGCGGGTACCTGATTCCAACAATAATAGACAAAACAAAGGAAATTTTCTACCCCAGTTTGGTAGCTGGGCACATAGGTGAGTGTTAAACTGAATCATTCTACCAACTATTATCAAGAATTTGAAAGCTAAGTCCTATTATCCAGGGAGGTCCTGACAACTCTTAATGAGACGACAACTATAGATCTAAGTTGTATCTTCTAAAGGTATTACTTCGCTAAGTCCTATTATCTATGAGGGCCTTAAACTACGTCCTATTATCCAGGAAGGTCCTGAAAATCAAAATCAAGTCTTATCCTAAAAAATGACACTTTTACGACTGAATTATACTACCCTACAACAGAATTTATGCTACATCTCGTTATCTAATGGAAATGTTAAAACTTAGTTCCATTATTCGGGGGGGAGGGGGGGTCCTGAAAACTCCTAATTGAATCTTATCTTAAACATGCAAACTTTGAAGCCAACTTATATTCCTTAAGCTAAACTATGATATTCATGATTGCTTTGAATTTTAACTAAGCCACATTTTCCTGGAGGTTCCTGAGTATTTACGGTCAAACTTGTTCGGTGCTTGTTCTTCCCCTACGGAGGATTTCTTCGAAACAACAAACTTTTTGCCTCTGTTTCAATCAAAGAAAATTGTTGTCACCTTAAAATGTGGCGGTTAGTTGATGTCATTCTTGCTGAAAGTCTCTCTGGTGTCGTGTTTTGTTTTGACCGGCTTCCCCGAACTGGCCCTGAACCGCTTGACTTTCTGACTGACCTTCAAACCTCATGACCTTTGATGACCCGAGTGTTCTATACCCAAACCGTTGTTTTACGTCTCTGACCCCTTTATCTGAACCTTTGCATCTCCCATGAAATTACCGCATCATTCCACCGGTGAAACTTCTGGTGACTCCTTATATCACACTTTACATCATGGTATCTTTGGTATGTTCTGACCACACTGTGCTTTGCAATTTTGGAATTTGGTAGTGAGCTTTGAAATCCTTTCTTATTTTCTTTGAATAGGACTGACATTGAAACATCTTAGAGAAACAAAAACAATAAAAGAAATGAAATGCAATGACCTTAAGAGTTAAGGATAAAGAAAATCCAAAACCGGATGACTTGCTAAAAGGAAAAAGAAAAGAGACTTATCTGAGTGGAACAACTGGTACCATTGATCATGACATGCATTTTGGATTAATCGGCCCAGTCTGTCCATACAACCATCTTTCAATTGCCATACTTTGTTGCCCCGGAATTCCATAACCTGATTTCTTCACCCCCAATCCTTAACTTTGTTCATCCTGCGGTGCCTTGAAAGGTTTTCACCAACAGACCTCTCTCATTTGTTCATCTCTCAACTCACTTTTGCCTTAAGGTACCTATGAGGGTTTTTACCAATAAGACTCTCTCATTTTTTATTTCTCTCAGCTCTCATCGCCTTATGGTGCCCGTGAGGATTTTCACCAATAAGACTCTCTCATTTTTCATTATTTGTTTTAGCTTGGACCAGAGTTTTGCCCCTGAAATGAATCACCTCTACTTGCTCGACTTAGCATCTCTCGAAGATTGATCAGAAGGTCTTTCTTTGGACCGTAATATGGGCCTTTGGATATGGTTAGAAAGAAAGGGTATTAAAGGCTCAAAACAATTCAAATAGGTTCAAAATTATAATTTCAGAATCATATTTTTTACAACAACCGCAACTTCTGCCCCAGTTTCTTGCTTGGGGTCTTTTCGATTTTTATTTTGATGGGACCAAACCATGAGGTTGCCTACGTATCCTTAAAAGGAATCAGGTCGAACGTAGTTCATGTCATAGTAATTGCTTTGTTGTTGTGATTTTTCCTTTCTTTTCCTTCCACTTTCTCTTCTTTTCTTTTCTTTCTTCCTTTCCTTTTTGTTGTTTTGTTATTTTTTCCTTTTTCTTTTCTCTCTTTTTTCTTTTTTCTTCTCTTTTTTCTCTCTTTTTTCATCCTTTTCTTTTCTCTCTTTTCATTTACTTATCTTTCACGCTTGTACTTCTGATCCTTGCTACTGATTCCGAAAGAGGGGTATGAAAGAAAATCAATAAGGCTCAAATGGGGTAACAAAGGATAAAGTGTTTATATAACATAACAAAATGCCTTCATCATTCCAATCTCCAAAACATGCCGAGTACAAACAAATGCAATTAAACCAAATAAAATCATACATAATATCTCTTGATCGCATAAGAATTGATGGCCATTTCTATACACTTGCCTTCTATGTCTGTTAAATACAAAGCGCCATTGGACAACACTCTCATCACGATGAACGACCCCTGCCAATTTGGGGCAAACTTGCCTTTGGCCTCAGCCTTATGTGGAAGGATACGTCTCAACACTTACTGACCCACTTCAAACTTTTGTGGACGCACCTTCTTGTTATATTCTCTTGCCATTCTTTGTTGATACAATTGGCCATGACACACTGCTACTAATCTTTTCTCATCGATCAAACTCAATTGCTCCAGGAGGGTTTTGGCCCATTAATCATCATCGATTTCAGCTTCTACGACAATCCGAAGGGATGGGATTTCCACTTCTGCATGTATCACTACTTCGGTACCATACACCAAGAAATAAGGAGTTTCCCCTATTGAAGTACGGACATTAGTGCGATAACCCAACAATGCAAAAGGCAGCTTTTCATGCCACTGGCTAGAACCCTTCACCATTTTCTGCAGTATTTTCTTTATATTCTTGTTGAATATATTCTTTATATTCTTTATATTCTTGTTGGGGTGGTATGGGGTGGAATTGAGATGTGTAATCTTGAACTGCTGACATATCTCTTTCATCATATGACTATTGAGATTAGCCCCATTGTCTGTAATGATCACCTTTGGTATCCCAAACCAACAAATGATATTTGAGTGCACAAAATCAACCACCGCTTTCTTGGTTACAAACTTGAAAGTTTTGGCCTCAACCCATTTGGTGAAATATTCAATGGCCACCAGAATAAACCTGTGTCCATTTGATGCTGCCGGCTCAATTCAAATGACATCCATGCCCCACATAACGAAAGGCCATGGTGCTTACATTGTTTGAAATTCCGATGGTGGAGAGTGAATCAAATCTCCATGTACTTGACACTGATGACATTTGCACACAAAACTGATACAATCTCGCTCCATAGTAAGCCAATAATAACCTGCTCGGAAAATCTTCTTTGCTAACACGTACCCACTCATATGTGGTCCACAAACTCCCGAATGTACTTCGTTCATAATTGTTGTGGCCTGTCTAGCATCTATGCATCTCAACAACCTAAGATCTGGAGTTCTTTTGTACAATACCCCTCCACTGGAAAAAAATCCCTTTTCCAACCGTCGAATTGTTCTCTTTTGATCACCTGTGGCATGTACTAGATACACCCCCATCCTGATATATTCCTTGATATCATGAAACCATGGCTCACCATCAAGTTCCTCTTTCGCCGCATTACAATAAGCATGCTGATCGCAGACCTGAATCTGCAAAGGTTCCACATAAGCCTTATTTGGATGATATAACATTGACGCCAAAGTAGCCAAAGCATCGACAACCTCATTATGAATCCTTGGAATGTGCCCGAACTCTATTGATTGAAACCGTTGACAAAGATCATGCAAACATTGTCTGTACGGTATAAGCTTTAAATCCCGTATTTCCTATTATCCTTGAATCTAGTGTACCAGGAGGTCCGAGTCTCCCATGACCAAGACTTCCTGTACACCCATGTCTACAACTAACCTCAAACCCAAGATACAGGTCTCATACTCGGCCATGTTGTTAGTACAATAGAAATGAAGCTAAGCCGTAACAGGGTAGTTTTGCCCTATTTCAGAAATAAGTACCGCTCCTATCCCTACACTTTTCATATTGGCCGCCCCATCAAAGAAAAGTTTCCATCCTAGCTTTTCAACTTGTTCCAACTCATCAACATGCATTACCTCTTCATCAGGGAAGTATGTCTTCAAAGGTTCATATTCTTCATCCACCAAATTCTCGGCCATATGGTCAGCCAATGCCTGATCTTTCATTGTAGTCTAGGTCACAAAGACAATGTCAAATTACGTGAGCAAGATTTGCCACTTTGTGAGCCTCCTTGTGGGCATAGGCTTCTGAAATATGTACTTCAACGGATCCAACTGGGAGATGAGGTAAGTGGTATAAGATGACAGGTAATGTTTTAACTTATGTGCTACCCAAGTTAGGGCGCAACATGTCCTCTCAAGCTGAGTATACTTAACCTCGTAAGATGTGAACTTCTTGCTGAGATAATATATGGCCTTCTCTTTCCTACCAGTGATATCATCCTGACCCAACACACAACTAAACGAATTGTCCAAAATCGTCAAATACAGAATCAAAGGCCACCCTGGTTCGGGCGGGACCAACACCGGTGGGTTTGACAAATACCCCTTTATCTTATCAAATTCTTCTTGACACTCATCTGTCCACTCAACCGCAACATTCTTTTTTTAGCATCTTGAAGATAGGCTCACACGTTGTCATAAGTTGAGCAATAAACCTGCTGATGTAATTCAACCTCCCCAACAAACTCATCACCTCAGTCTGGTTCCTCGGAGGTGGCAATTCTTGTATGGCTTTGATCTTTGATAGGTCTAGTTTAATACCTCGACGGCTGACTATAAATCCCAACAATTTTCCAAATGGAACACCGAAAGTGCACTTTGCAGGATTGAGCTTAAGATTGTACCTACGAAGCCTTTGGAAGAACTTTCTCAGATCCCTGATGTGTTCGGACTGCTTCCTGGACTTTACAATTACATCATCCACATAGACCTCGATCTCCCAGTGTATCATGTTGTGGAACATGGTTGTCATCACCCTCATGTAGGTCGCCCAGCATTTTTCAAACCAAATGGCATGACCTTGTAGCAGTATGTTCCCTATTGCGTGATGAATGTCATCTTTTCTGCATCTTCCTCATCCATTAAGATCTGGTGATAGCCCACATAATAATCCACGAAAGAACCAATCTCATGTTTGGCGCAATTATCAATCAATATGTGGATGTCTGGTAATGGGAAGTTTACCTTCGGACTCGCCTTGTTGAGATCACGGTAATCAACGCACACCCTGGTCTTACCATCCTTCTTTGGTACAGGCACAACGTTGGCTAACCAAGTGGGATACCACGTGACCCGAATGGCTTTTGCATCAAACTGCTTGGTGACCTCTTCTTTGATCTTTACACTCATATCAGTTTTAATTTTCCTCAACTTCTGCTTGACAGAGGGAAATATCAGGTTAGTGTGCAATTTGTGAACCACCATGTCAGTGCTTAGACCTGGCATGTCATCATATGACCATGAAAAAACATCTTTGTACTCAAACAGTGCTTTAATTATCTCCTTTCTGAGATGTGGTTCAAGATGGACACTTATTTTAGTTTCCCAGACATTATCTTGATCTTTTAAGTTGATTGCTTTTGTATCATTCAGGTTAGGTTTAGGTTTTTCTTCAAAATGGCTTAATTTTTTACTGATCTCTTCAAAAGCCTCATCATCATCATATTCCACTTCATCATCACACTCAATTTCTTATATTATTATTTCAGAATTAGATTGGCATTTAAGACTGGGCCGGAGATTCCTCATGCATGTCATGTCACTGAAACCAGCATAAAAAGTACTGTACAATAAAGAAAAGAAAAAACAAAAATAAAAACAATCAGGAATGAAAAAGAAGGGAAATTACATTTCATTGAAATTTTAAGATAATAAAGTTTAACTCATCCAAACGGACGGAACATAGAATCTGAATTACAACCCTGGAAATAATCCAGATTAAACTAAAAGAAAAATCAAAGCCGACTACCAAGACTCCCTCCGAGTAGGAAGAGAAGTAGCTTCCCAATTGTTGATCTTTGTACAGGGCCCCATAAATTGCACATCTGCCTTGCTCGATCCCTCTCTAACTTCTACCATATTCACCTCGTCAAACAACTTTTCAAATATTTCAAGCAACTTCTTATCAGGATCAACCATAGAACTAGGCATTGATGTTATTAGGCACTTCTTAGTACCAGGCCTGACAAAGTATCAGGAGAGACGTGGACAGGCTTTGGAAGAACCCATGCTCTCTGTTTCAACTTTTTGGCTTGCCTTATGTTTGCAGTTGTAGGCTTGAACCCCAAACAAAAAGTATCCAAGTTTTTAGGAAGAGACACTAGCTGTACGATGCCTTGCAGAGAAGCACCCAAGCCCTTGCCAGGTATGAAGCCATTCTTCAACATTTTCGAAGCCACCATGACTGATGCGACCATTACTTTGTAAACCAGAATGCTTTTTCCCTCTGGGATCTTCTCAATTGATACTGTGTCAAAGACCTGATAGACCCACAGACCCTTGTCATCTTCAGCTTCGATGAAAGGTACAATGGCATCACTTAGGGCACGCGGATTATCCTCGCCGTGCACCACAATTTCCTGTCTGTCCTATTCAAATTTAACCATCTGGTGCATGGTAGATAGCAGTGCCTTGGCGACATGAATCCAAGGTCTACCCAACAATTGATTGTTAGAAACTGCCAAATCTAGCACTTGAAATTCCATAGTAAATTCAACTGGCCCTATTGTGAATTCCAGCACTATGTCCCCGACTGAATCCCTCCCTCCACCGTCGAACCCCCAAATGCAAATACTATTCTTGTGAATTCTTTCATTGTCCACTTTCAATTTGTCTAGGGTGGAGAGGGGGAAAATGTTTACACTGGACCCATTATCAATTAGTACCCGGGTAACCACAGAATCTTCGTACTTCACCGTAAGATAAAGGGCTTTATTATGCTCAGTACCCTCCATGGGCAATTCATCATCAGAAAAAGTGAATCTGTTTACCTCAAAAATCTCGTTTGTTATCTTTTCCAAATGGTTTACAGAGATCTTGTCAGGAACGTGGGCCTCATTCAAGATTTTCATCAATGCCCGACGATGCTCGTCCGAATGGATTAATAATGAGAGTAATGAGATATGAGCAATGGTCTTCCTCAACTGCTCTATAATAGAATAGTCATGCACCTTCATCTTCCTCAAGAACTCTTCCGCTTCTTCTTCGGTCATAGCTTTCTTCACTGACACTGGGTTATCATTGGAGGTTTTGCCTTTTATTAACTCCTCGGAGGCAAAGCATCTCCCCGAGCGAGTCAAACCATGGGTCTCACAAACTTCTTCTTTAACCTCTTTCCCTTTGTAAATCATTGTCATTCGGCCATAATTCCAAGGGACGACCTTGTTGTTGACTATTGGTAGCTGAGTCACTGGTTTGATAATAACAGGCTCTAGGCGACCACCTTCCACGACTACAACGAGCTTGTTAGCTGCCCCTGGCACCACCACTTTTGCTTTTTCTTGTTTCACTGCAACCCTGATCGAAGACTCCTTCTGAACGACCACAACTGGTTTACTATTTGTCTCTTTCAACTTGATCAATGACTTCCCACTAGTTGACTTTTCACTCGGCCTGACTTCGCTGGACCTGATCATCCTTACAGTCTACGAGGGCTTCTTAGGCTCTCCTCTTTTATGCACTATCTCAATCATATTGGTCTCATGATGGGTCGACAGCAGATTCTTGTTGATGTTGGGCGTTTTCGGGGCTTGTACCTCGATCCGACGGGTATCAATGAGCTCTTGAATAGCTGTTTTCAATTTCCAGCATTTCTCTGTGTCATGCCCCGGGGCCTCTGAACAATATTCCCAACTCACCGAGTGGTCAAAATTTCTCGGAGGGGGGTTTGGCAGCTTAGGCTCAATCGGATTCAACATACCCAACTGTCTCAACCTGTGGAATAGACTGGTATATGATTCTCCCAATGGAGTGACAGTATTTTGCTTCTTCAACCTCTCATTCTTGAAGGCTTGGTTTGGTCGGAAAACTATTCCAGGGCGAATTTTGTAGGCTCATGGGGGTAGATAGGTATTTTGTGGAGTTGAGTAGGTATTTTTTGGGGTTGGCACACGCCATTGTGCATGGGTAGGAGGTTAAGTGTATGTTTGAGCATGATGGATAGAGAAGTGGGGATTTGGTGGTGGGTAGTAGTGTTGTGGTGGGCTATATAGAGTGTGGGGGTAAGTTTGGTGGTAGGGTCGAGACTGGTTATAGTAAGGTGATGGGACCCTGGACCAAGCTCTTGACTTAATCGTTGCAACGTCCTCTTTCTTCTTCTTTCCCAGTACACCCCCAGTGCCACTTTGAATGGCCTGGGTAGTTGCCTTGATTGATGAATAGCTCATGATTTTGTTGGATTTGAGTCCTTCCTCTACGATGCTTCCCATTTTTACCACTTCGTTAAAGGATTTCCCTATTGCTAACACCAAGTGACCAAAATAAGTGGGCTCCAAGGCCTGCAAGAAATATTCAACCATTTCACTCTCTTTCATCGGAGGGTCAACCCTCGCTACTTGCTCTCTCCAACGGAAGCCATATTCTCTGAAATTCTCCCCGGGCTTTTTCTCAATTTTCATCAATGACAGACGGTCTGGGATAATTTCAAGATTATACTGAAAATGGCAGGCAAATGCTTGGGCTAGATCATCCCAAGTGTACCACCGACCATGATCTTGTCGGGTGTACCATTCCAAAGCTGAGTCACTTAAACTTTGACTAAAATACACCATCAGTAATTCATCTATTCCGCCTGCGTCTCTCATCTTGCTACAAAAACCTCTCAAACGTGCCACTGGATCACCATGCCCGTCATATAAATCAAACTTGGACAACTTGAACCCCGCTGGTAATTGGACATCTAGGAACAGACATATGTCTTTATATGCCACACTTACTTGACCACCTAGCCCTTGCATATTCCTCAAGGATTTCTCCAAGCTCTTGACTTTTCTAATCATCTCCTCCTGCTCAGAATTCTTAGGAGGCTTCTCAGTTTCTACCGAGAGATCAAAATGAGGAGTGTAAGAACATGGTTTTGGTGCTTTGAAGGTCGGTTCTAGGGGATAGTAATGATTGTCGTGATTTTGGAACAGAGGCTCACTGGAAGATCGGTGCAATGCCGTAGGTGGAGGTGGCATAAACACAGGAGTGATTGGTGGATGAGGGTATAGGACTTGTTTGGGTTGTGGAGCTGGTAGTGTTTGGGAGGTGGTGTCATAGCATTGTTGGTAGGTGGGAAGGGTTGGAGAAGAATTCACAGTAGGAGGCTCCTGAGGTTGGGCCAATGGTGGGATATAAGCAGGGTTGGCAGGATAAACCGGTAGTGGATGCCCCTTTGAAAAGGCCTGGTACATTTCATCCATTTGTTGCTTTAACTTATGCATCTCTTCTTTCATCGCATTAACATCCAATTCATCCATCTCTCTTGACAGATCGACAATACTCGCCTCTAGTTCTTGGTTGGCCATGTTCAGCTTATCCTTGGACCGGGTGTTGTAGGAGTGAGGTGCCAGAATGCCAATCAACTAACCACCTGCCTGGACTCAATACATCAACAACAATTTTGTTAGTGGTTAGGGCTTTAACAGATTGGAACCGCACATTTTGGGGCGTGAATGCACCTATGCAGTTAACCGTTTCTATTATGCATTTGATCTGTTGCATGCGTCATCCCGGCATTCCTTACTTCCATTTGCAACTTATTTTATTTCCCCTCTTTCTTTTTCTTTTTCTTTTTTTTTCTTTCTTTTTTTCTTTCATTCCTGCCTTTGCTTTCTGTTTTTGTTTATTCTCTCATTTCTCCCTCTTACTTTGCCATTGTTTCCTTCTCTCGGTTTCTTATTTTCTTTTCTTTGCTTTTTCTCTCTTATTTTTCCTCTCTTTTTCTTTGCCTTTCTATATTTGGTTACGGTCGAATCCTATAGAGATTGCCTACGTATCATGACCCCACATGAATCAGACCAAGCGTAGTTCTTGGGGTATAAATGAAAAATAAGTAACAAAATATTTTGGGATTTTCAATTTTCCATAAAAAGCAAAAACCTTGATTATAATGACTCAAAAACTTGCAGACTCAAAAGAAACTAACAGAATCTGAAAAGATGGAAATGCAGACTCCAGCAAGAACTAACAGAATCAAAACAGACTTCATCCTCGAGAAAGTACAGACTCAAATAAAAGTCATGAATACATTAATGCCTCGAAAACTCCTGGGGCTCGCGGGGCATCATTCGGCCTCGCCGCGAGCCTATGTGCAAGATCCCCTTGGAGCCTCTCCAAATTGCTCATGATTTGTTGGACAAATGTCATCACCGTCGCAAAGAAAGTGGTGCGGGTCATGTCTTCACATGCTTGGCACTTCATAATAATATAATCGGCAATAGCTATGACCCTCTCTCGGATCCTACCCTTTTCCAGGAGAAGACGCCCGACCTGCTGATTATGGGCTTCTAACACTTGAATGTCATGGAGATGTTGGTTTTGCAATTGTTGCACTTCTCCCTCCATTTGAGACATCAATTCATAACAGTGTTCCCTATCAGCTTTAAATTCCTTGGCCTTCTTGGCTGCCTCATTCTCGAGGGCGGTTACTTTTCTCTTTAGGCTGGTGATTGTCGCTTCATAGTTCCTTTTCATTTGTTGCACAAACTTTGCCCGTTCTTCCGCCTTCTTTGCGCATTGTGCCCGAACTTTCGCTAAAATAGCCTTAGACTTTTCCAGGTCATCCTGACAATCAAGGGCTTTGTTTTTCAGACTTCTTATAAGCTTTTCGTCCGCCCGGCTTCTTTCCGGGTGTCTAGAAGCTATTTTTATCCTCTGGATTTGATCCTTGAGGGATTTATTTTCCTGAGTTAGTTTTTTCTTTTCTCCCTTATCTGCAGCGGCTTGCAATCCATTTTCAAACTGAAGGTCCATGACTTGCTTTTCTAACATGCTTATGGTGGCTCTATACTCGTTTTCTTTGGTCAGCCAGTCCCACTACATCTGTGCTCCGTCAGTGAACTGTTGGACATGGGGTCTTTTTGTGGGCCTTTCGGGTTCCTGATGAACTCGGGATCTTTTACCATACCAAGCAAGGTCACCAGGCTCCAACTCTCCTCTAGATAGATCTCATACTTAAGTTTTAGACCCTAAGAATCTACACTGATGCTAAATCCGATGCACTTTTTCTTCTGGAAAGGCAGCTTTGGTTTCTAACTCAATGACCTGTCGACTCAAATCTTTATCGTGTGGGACGGTCTGGTATCAGCCTAACTGACGTAGGATTCTATGCGGAGCATAAGGTTGGATACTTTGAAGACCCATCAATAGCAGAAAACACTCCTCAGTCGACATATAGATTACTTCTCCGACCAACAAAACACCCGAACGTCCATTTGATTTTGTTTGTAGTCAAGGATTTCAAGTGAGCATGCCATGATTTTGTACCCTCCGGGAACTCATAACCCTCTACCCGCTTTTTATGTTTTTCAATGCACTCGAGGCCAGTCATACCATAATTCAAGTATCCGGGATGGTGGTAAAGATGTTCCACCATCCATAGTTGTAATAGCATATTGCACCCTACAAAGAACTTTTCTCCTTCTCGGCAAAGGGTCAGGGCTCTGTAAATTTCTGTCAAGATCAACGGCACTATGGTCCCATTTGCCTTTTTCATCATAAAGTCAGTTATCCCTACGAGTCCCAGCTCTATATTCTCATATTTTCTGGGGCAAACCAAAATACCCAGGAACGCCATTATAAAATCTAGCCCTCTCCGAGCTTCCCACTTGTCTTGATTTCCTGCGTGAGTAAGACCAGTATCTGGCACTTCAAAGCCATGGGGATTCCCGTAACATCGGTACAGAAAGTAGAAGGTACAGAATCCATTGGCCAAATTCCTGTCTCTGACGTCCCGAGTGATGCTTAACAAGTCCAAAAGTTTGTGAGGTGTTACTTTTCTAGGTGCCACTGGGTATCGATTTCGGATATTCCCCTCGCAACCGGTGTATCCTACTATCTCTTCCAGTGTAGAAGTTAGCTCGAAATCAGCAAAGTGGAATACATTATGTGCCGGGTCCCAAAATGGTATCAAGGCCTCAATTATGTCCTTTCTCGTCTTAACCTTCAAGAGCCCAATAAGACCACCCAACGCTTTTGTCACAACTTTCCGGTTGTCGTCCCCTAAATCATGCCACCACAAATATAGCTCCAAAGGGATCTCCTCGCGGACTGAAAAAGGTTCATTTTAATTTGTGCTCATCCTGCACATTTATTAAGGTAATTTTAATTAAAACAAAACTACGACTCATTTTGACTCCAGAAAAATGGCCATTTTTTTTCAAAATTTTCACAAAAATATCCAGCTTTGCCAATACGGCCTTTTAGCACTTCGAGAACGAAGATTTTAAGGTTGTGTCGGCTAACCGGCCAAAACCTTGAAAAATGACTAAAAGTGGTTGTTCTTGCAAAAACAACCTTCCCGCACCCTTTTGAGGGACATTCAGCTATTCTTGACAAGAATGGCATCACCTTACTTATGCATAAAAAAAATTTGTTCTTTTGGGCTATTTTTACAAAAAGGGGAAGTTGGACCCAATGGGGGTTGCCTACGTATCTCACACCCTGTGAGAATCAAACTAGAGTAGTTCGGGCAAATAAAATAAAACCAACTACTTTTGGAAACAAAATATTTTTTCTTTTCATTTTCTCAAAATCCGGCAGAGTCTCAGTACAATTTGGATTTTTCATTTAAACCTCACAATGCCATTTCTTTTTCCAATTTTCTACCATCGCTCAAAATCCGGTCAGCATGCAAAACCGAAGCAAATAAATGCAACAAATAGCACGTAAAATATGCATCAAGATGGTCTGTTATTGTGGGTACACCTATCCTAGACGGACCCAACCCCTGTGTAGAGTCCCCTAAGTCATATGCATGTGATGCAACAAACGCTCTTACTAGGGATCCGGCATGAGACTGAGTTATTCTAGGTTTAAAAACCTGGGTTTATTTGTTCTAGACCTGTCTTACCCGAGCGAACAAATCAAGCTGGGGGGAGCGTATCGGGAATACAAAAGTTTTGCCGGCTTTGCAACTTGTCCGAACCTCGTTCTAAATTTTGGAATATGACTCTAACAGAAAATAAGTCATCCGAAGTGCACACTCCTTCATGATTTAGAAGACATAGAGAGAAGAAGGGTTTTGTAACAGTTTATATACAGTTCACGAAATATCAAATCGGTAAAAGCAACACTTAGCACATTAGGCCCAAACATGTAACAAAATCAGATAAAGCCAAATGTAACAATTTATCTAAGCTAGAATTCTGAACCCTGAACCAAAAGTTCTAGGTTCTTTTCCCCAGCAGAGTCGCTAGAGCTGTCATGCCTCCTTTTTTCACTACACCACTAGAAGGGCATAATAAAGGGAGTTTTTCCAATTAAACGACAATCGAAATGGGATTATATTATTAAAAGATTCAGAGTCGCCACTTAGGAGATTTATGGTGTCCCAAGTCACCGGTTCAAATCCCAAATCGAGGAAAAGATTGACTCTGTTTAACAGTCCGCGAACCAGAAATCCGGGTAAGGAATTATGTTAACTCGGGAGAAGGTGTTAGGCATTCCCGAGTTCCGTGGTTCTAGCACGGTCGCTCAACCATTATAATTGACTTAATTATCTGATTTTAGAACATTTTGAACCTATGTGCAAATTTTAACTTTTAACTGCTTTTATTCATTTTTTAAAGAAGATTTAACGTCGTCTAAAATATGTCTTTGGATAGCGCCACATGAAATGCACCCGCAATTCGCAACACATTTTATCGAACGTCATTAAGATTTGGATTTGGGTCACATGAAATGCGCACCCGAGTTTAGGAAGGTAATATTAGTAAAACAATGCGCATAAAACAACTACGCATTTTTAACTTTGCGAGGGCCATGGAAATTTGCTAAATGGCATGCCTCGAATTCTAAGGATTTATACAAGATTATCAAAGTGAGGGCCATGCATTTGTGATTTTATTTGGCGCGGTGCACCTCAATTCCATGTTTAAAGGATATTCAAGCTAAAATTCGAAGGGCCATAACTATTTGTGATCTACTATGGCTCATCTCAATTACTAATTAATGGACATAATTAACACTAATAGTATCTAGAGGTTCCATTTAAACTAACCCCAAATGGCTTATACGAAAAAGACTAATCCATTATATGAAAAGACCTGAACTAGTAAAAGAGGACTGAAAGTCCAATTAGAGAAGAGGCCCAGATTTTATTTAGAAGACTTTCAGACTTGAGCCTCATAATTGAGCCCAAAATCAAGGCCTTCACAGCTGAGGAAAAACATCACGGGATCGAATCCCTGAGGCCCCAATTGGTGTTGATTCACTCACACAATATCCAATCATCACTGTTGCACGCCACTGATTTTAAAATTTGAAACGGGATCCCACTTTTACCACTAAATAATATGTAGCTTTAAATTTTGTACAACTAAATAACAATGCCACTTAATCTTCAGAACTACAGTGAAAGAAAAATCAACAGCTTTCTGAAAATTGGTACTCAACAACCAGAATATCATAATACCGATTGTCGAATATTGGACCATCAATTAAATCTAGAGTAAAACCACATTAAGCTTGATCTAATGAATACTCTTAAATCAACAGAAGATAAGTTCTACAACTAAAATGAGGAAAAGCTAAACACGAATGGACTATATTAGACCCAAGCCCTAAACTAACAGCTCTGAAACACGACAAACTAATAACTTCAACTAAAAAAATTAACAACCTTATCATATCAACATATTTAGCAGTCCAAACAGTCCCCAAATCATTACATTCAAGTAAGTGCAAACTCCAAGTCTTAAAATGAAATATACCATTAACCATACAACTAACTAACTCATGATAATTAACAATAAACATGCTAGGAAACTGTAGAAAAAATAAGCATCCACTTCAACTTGATTTCATAAACTTTCAGCTCTACATTTACTCATGATTCAAATGTCCTTACATGCCTGAAAATGTGAAGAAAACAACAGCAAACTAATCAGAGGTCTAGCAACAGTGGCAGAACAGCAGAATCAATTTCAAATCCGATGAAACAGTGAACCAAACAGCTCAAAACCCAAAAATGCAGTTCAGCAAACCAAAATCCAGTTTCAATGACTAAACTTCAAGCCATTTCGAAGTTCAGACAATCCAAAAAATGATTCAGGGAGTGAAGATTTCAAACTCTAAAGTAGAATGTCAGTGGAACAGTATTTTCTAGAGATTTTCAGCCGCTTTTGTGTTCTGTATTCTTCTGCTCTCTCCCCATTTTCTTGAGCTATAGGCAAGCTACTAGGGTAGCCTTAAGGGTTTTGTTATTTCATTTTAGTCCTTTTCAGATTTTTCTTTTTGCTACTTAGTCTTTTATTTTATGACTTGCTAATCAAGTCAGCCTATTTTCAGCTTTCTAGGAAGCTTCTTAAATTGATATTTGAGAGATTCTCTAACTATATTACTCTAATTACCCCTAGATTACCCTGTTTTTGCCAATATACTCAATGGGCTATGGGTCAGATTGACCCTGACTCAGAAACCCTTAGGCAACCAAGCCCAAAACTGGATCTAAAGGTATACACCTCAAGCCCAAAACACAATCAAGCCAAGTTCTGAATTAAAAATGAAACAAGCAGAAATAGAAGCAATTCGGGCAATAATTTTTACTAATCCCAATTAATGCAACTAAATGCTTAATGAAATTTAAACTAACTTACTAACAGATTATTGACACTAATTAAAGAAAAGAAAACTAACATGCATGCAAAGAACAATTATGAAACTGGGGAAACAAAAAGAGTCTAAAAGAAGAGGGTGAAACAGATGACAATGCAAGGTAAAAATTGAAAAGAAAAGTAAAGAAAATTTAAGAGAAGAGAACTGAAGAAGGAATACCCGTGGGCTCCGAATGGACTTGAAACACTTGAAGAAATTCTTTGATTTTTTTACCTTATTAGACCTTAATCTTGTGTTTCCCATGTGAAAACACGCGACTAAGGTTCAATATAGTCCAAAATCCTCACAGGCCCGTTGAATTTGAAATTGCAAAATTAGGGCTTTTCTTTGATTCAAGATTCAAACCGTCTAAAGAGGATTCGAGAGAAAGGCAGTAGAAATTGGTAGAGAGGAGGTAGTGGGGGTTCATGGGTGTGATTTTGGGGTAGAAAAGAGGTGGCGCCACCACCGGAGAGAACAAGGGTGGTGCTAGGGTTTCCTTTTAAATCAAGAATCGAGGCACTCCAAGGAGTTTCGAGGGAAGGTGATTTAAGATTTGGATAGAGGGAGTGGAGGAGAGTATTTGGTGTTATTTTGGTGGTGGTTGGAGGCAGCGCCCCCGGTGATGGCAGTGGAATTTCAGGTGGCGGCTAGGGTTTTTGGGCAGGTCATTGAGAGGGGTGTGAGAGAGTGATGATAGATGGGGTGGGGGCTTGAGAGTCTTATACTCAAGACTCTTGAGTTCACAGTCATTGGATCTGGAGACCTCGACGGTCCTGATCAGACTTGGATTAAACATGGTCGTTCTGGGGTTTGGGCGATTGGACCGGTTCAGGGGTAATTGGGTTGTGGGTTATGCGGGTTTAAATGGGGATTTGGGCTTGGGAGATTCAAGGAATTGGCCCAAAAATCTGATCTTTATTAAAGACTTCAATTTCTTTTTATTTTCTTTTCTTTTACTTTTCAAATTAAAACTCTTTTTCTTTTTCTTTTTCTTTTTTGAAATTAAAATAGAAACCTAAATTAACTCTTAAAAAATAAATTAACCTACCAAATTATATTAAATATTCAAGAAAATTAATTAACTCCTAATTTAGAAAAAAAAACTACAAAATTCGGAATTAAAAAGTAAAAAATGCAATATGAACTATTTTTGGTATTTTCTTTTATTTTTTGTGACATTAGTTAAAGAATTAACCTAAAAATATATATAATTAGGTCCTAAATACAAATGCGCTATTTTTTTGTATTTTTCATGATTTAAATCAAATAAACATGGACACAAATTATCATAAAATCCTATAAAATTGTAAAAAATGGAGAAAAAAATTATTTTTCGTGAATTTATGGGAGTAATATAGGGAAAAAATTACGTGCTCACAGTTAGGCTTCCCTAGAATCTTGGAGTTTTAACATGATGAGGAATCTAGTTTAAGACGGAACTGGTTCAAACTCAAAAGGATAGGTTTTTCCGAAGTTTTTGAACATAGGTAGGACTCTGCTCATGAATTAAATAATAATATTTCTAATTGTACAGAGTGTAGAAAATATGCCTCATTATTCAGATGAACCAATACTACTGAACCAGGTTCTTCACTTAGAATCCTCTTGATCATGCCTCAATTTACCAAAATAGAGAAAAATTTGTTAGAGATCAGTGAGTTATCATGTCATGGGAGTATACTCTTTACAGTATGTGACTGAGGAAAGATTAATCTAGATATTTACACAAGTTCCAGATTTTCTAACAAAAAAATTCTTTTTTTCGTTTCTTTCATTGAGCATCTGAACTGGTTCCATTAGGTGATCTTAATCATCCCTATTTCTAAACTGTTCCTTTCAAAGCTTTCCCTACTCAGTATTTTTGTAAAGATGTTAGCAATATATTTATCAGTAGCAAAAAATTCTATAGTGATCAGTCATTTCTCATAGTTATCCTTCAAAATATGGTGTCTAACATCTATGTGCTTAGTTCTCTTATGATGAACTAGGTTCTTAGTCATACTAATAGCACTAGTATCACAGAAAATAGGGATACAAATAACTTCAATACCAAAATCCATCAACTATCGTTTGATCCACAACAATTGAGCACAACAGGAAGCATCAACAACATACTCAACTTCAACAGTAGATAATGCCACTGAATTTTTCTTTTTAGTGGCCCATGACACAAGACATGAACCAAGGAAGTGTGACATACCTGAGGTGCTCTTCCTATCCATAAGGAAACCTGCATAGTCAACATCAGCATATCCCACTAGGTTAAAGTTACTACCTTTTGGATACTAAAGAGAAAGATCAGTAGTGCCTTTCAAGTATCTCAATATTCTCTTGACAACAGTCAAGTGGGATTCCTTTGGATTTGCTTGAAATCAAGCACAAAGCCCCACACTAAAAACAATGTCAGGTCTGCTAGCAGTAATATACAAAAGTGAACCAGTCATACCCATATACAACTTCTGATCGACAGATGAACCAGGTTCATCTATGTCCAATTTTGTGGTTGTTGCAATAGAAATTAAGCTCACACATCATACTCATTTCCAATTCACTCCCCATAAGTTTAGCAAATTCCTTACTTAGTTTTTCAGTGGTTGCCCTAAAAATTATGTCATCAACATATATTTGTACTACATGAAGATCCTTACATTTTTCCCTCAAGAATAGAGTGTTATCAATTTTACCTCTTGTAGCCATGTTCAAGAAGGAATTTGGATAGTCATTCATACCATGCTCTAGGAGTCTGCTTGAGTCCATAGAGTGCCTTGTCTAGTTTGTATGCATGATCCAGATATTCCTTGGTTTCAAACCCTGGAGGTTGTTTGACGAATACTTCTTTCTTTAAGTAGCCATTTAGGAAGGCACTCTTGACGTCCGTATGGTGAAGAGTGAATTCCACATATACAGCAAAGGCTATGAGGAGTCTTATTGCTTCCAACATTAAAACTGGAGCAAAGATATCATCAAAGTCTATGCCTTCCTCCTGGCTATAAACTTGAACCACCAACCTTGCCTTGTTCCTTGTAAGAGTTACATCTTCATAAAGTTTGTTTCTGAAGACCTATTTAGTGCCAATTATTGATATGTCCTTGGGTCTTAGAACCAGATGCCAAACTTGACTCCTTTCAAACTGATTGAGTTCATCTTGCATTGCATTTACCCAGTCTATATCCTCCAAAGCCTCAGCAATATTTTTAGGTTCAATAATAGATAAGAAAGTATCAAAAGCACACAGATTCTTTAATTGATATCTAGTTTTAATTCCAAAGGTTGAATTAGTGATTATGTTCTCAATGGGATGAGAACTTTGATACTTGTAAGTTTTCACAACCAACTGATTTCTGTTTGATATTTCTCCCATTTTCTGTTGCTGAGGAACAGGCTCATGGATAGGTTCCATTTGGTAATTAGATTCATTTCTTCTTTGTTCAGTTCCCCCTATCAGGTTGCCCTGGATGGAAGAACCTGTTCCATTACCCGTTCCTTCTTCTAGTGCAGCTTCAGCTTGGGCTATGACTTCATTTAAACCTTTTACCAGCCCAATAGCTTAATCTTCATATTCCTATCTCTCAGAAAGAATGTTAGTTTCATAAAAAACAACATGTACACTTTCTTTTACACACATAGTTCTTTTGTTGTACACTTTATAAGCTTTGCTATGTGAAGAATATCGCAAGAATACTCCCTTATCATTTTTGGGATCAAACTTACCTAGGGAGTCCTTTCTATACAAGCACAAAGCACTTGCATCCAAATTCCCTAAGATGAGATATATTTGGTTTTCTCCCTTTAAGTAACTCATAGGTAGTCTTATCTACAAGAAGTCTAGCCATGCATCTGTTAATGATGTAACATGCAGTGTTTACATCTTCTGCCCAGAAGCTTTAGGGCAGGTTACTAGAAAGAAACATGGTCCTAGACATATCTTCAAGTGTCCTATTCTTTCTTTCAGCTACTCCATCTTGTTGTGGAGTCCTAGGGGCAGAAAAATTATTATATATGCCTCATTACAAAATTCAGCAAACTTAGCATTTTCAAATTCAGTTCCATGATCAGATCTAATTGATGCAAGTTGATTACCTAGTTGTTTCTGAATTTTTATAACAAAAGAAGTAAACATGTCAAATGTTTCACCCTTAGATGTTAAAAATAATGTCCTAATAAACCTAGAGTAATCATCAACAAGCACCATCACATATTTTTTATCACATTTGCTTAATGTTCTCATTGGACCACAGAGATCTATATGAACTAGTTCCATCGACCTGGTCGTGCTTATCATTTTCTTGCTTTTGTAAGAGGATCTTACCTGCTTCCCCTTTGCACAAGCCTCACAAACTTTGTCTTTAATAAAATTGATGTTAGGCATCCTTATCACCAAGTTCTTGGAGACTGATTTGTTGAGTTGACTTAAACTTGCATGTCCAAGTCTTTTGTGCCAAAGGAGGGGATCATTGTCCAACACACTTAAGCAAGTGAGTCATTTTCTGAAAGAGTTGACAAATCTATAATGTATATATTGTTTACTCTTTATCCCTGCAAAAAAATCTTATCAGTGGTAAGATTTATTACAAAATATTTGGTAGTGTGATGACCCAAAAGGTCATCACTTGTGTTGCAAGTAAATTCAGTATCCCGAGGCTTGGCTTTAAAACCTCTCTTTTTACCTCACCTCGATTTGCATGCATGGTCCGGACGTATATCCAGAAAACTTTTATGTGAAAATATGAGAAATAGAAACTTCTAGAATTAAAATTTTATCATGGTTGACTTTGGTCAACATTTTCAGAAAAAGGACTCGGATATGTTTTTCGACGATCCCGGGAGGTCCGCAGTAAAATATGAGACTTGGGCGTATGCTTGAAATTCACTTTCGAGGTCCCAAGCCTTAGAAATCAATTTTTATAAGAAATTGTTTTGCTGAAATATTTATAAATATAGAAAAGAATTAATATTTGAAACCATTGGTATCGGGCTCATATTTTGGTTCCGGAGCCCGATACAAACTTGTTAAAGTATTTATATGATAACTGTAAAATTTGGTGAAAAAATGGAGTTTGTTTGATGTGATTTGGACCTCCGGTTGAAGAGTTTTGAACTTTAAGTGTTCTTGGTGAAAATGATAAGTTTTGAGGTTTAATACATAGTTTTACATGTTATATTGATGACTTGATCATACGAGCAAGTTTGTATGATATTTTTGGACTTGCGTGCATGTTTGGTTGGGAGCCCCGAGGGCTCGGGTGAGTTTTAGATGGGCCACAAAGTGAATTGAGACTTAGAACATAACTGTTGCAGGTTCAAAGAAGTTGCAGGTCTCTGAACCAGCCTGTGCGGTCAGCAATGATTTCTTGCAACTGCGAAGGGGACTTTGCGGCCGCACTCGATTTCTTTCTGTCCGCAGTCCTTTTTGTGCGGTCCGCGGAGAGGGCCTGAGAGGGGTATATTTAAGCGGACTTTTCAGTTATTTTTCACTTTTCAAAAATCCTAAAACGTAAGAAGCAATTTTCCAAATATTCTTTATTCTCCAAAACACTAGTAAGTGATTTCTAACTTATTTCTTTCACTCCTTAACTTCTTTTAACAAGAATTCATCCTAGAATCTGGAGTTTTTATGGTGGAATTGAAGATTTTGGGTAAAACCTAAGAATGTTTAAATTTGGGGATTTATACCTCAAATTGAGGTCGGATTCCAAAACTAATTATATATCCAGCCTCGGGGGTAAATGTGTAATCGGGTTTTGGTCTGAATTTTGAGTTTGGTGATTGAATCCAACCCTATAGTACTATAGAGTAGCAAGAGAGGTCTAAACAACTTTTATCCGATGAGGTCAGGATCGATTTCCACAGGGAGCTAGATATTAGAGTTGAGTTTCTATCTAAAATGGAGTTGTGTATTTGTTCCTAATTGCACTTCTTAACATTTTTGGTTTTGAATTTAATTGTAATTTTATAATACTACAATGCTAAATTAGACCAAGTAAAGCTACAGTTAAACTATTGCAAGTTGTTCAAATAGATAAAAGGCACTAGGGTAGTGACTTTCTCCTAGGTGGCTAATTGACGGATTTTCGAGACTAAGGCTAGATTGTCATATTTGGGGGGTATGATATAACTATTGCACGATTATACTCACTCTATACCTATCGGTAGCTCGAATGATTTTGCCCGAATTGACTTTCTCATGACCAATTGGGTATGCAAATTTGTGCAAGCAATCAAGGTTCAAGTCGGGTATTACTATCTCTAGATTTAACCCTTTAATTGGGGCTATCAATCTCTTGAGTATGCCCTAATTCTTCATTGGACCAATTTCATGGACTTAGGCTCTCTTTCTCAAGAAGAGCGAAAGTTTACTAGGCATAAACTAGTGTTTGCAACCACTAATTCAACATTAAAACCCTAAATTAGCCCAAATATCAAACACCCATAGACAATCAAGCATCAAAACACAAGACCCATCAATTACCCATACTAGGGTTGAGCCACAACCCTAGCTAATGGGTCTAGCTACTCATAGTTATAGATGAAAACAAAGAAATAGATGAAGAAAAGCCCATAATAATTAATTTCTATATAACTTGAAGATTCAATGGTGAAATTAAACTAAAATTACTCAAAATGGCAAAAAAAATGAGTTCACGAGTGCAGCTCTACGTCCAAAACTATCTAATAACCTAAAAATGGGAAAAGAAACTATTTATACTAGGCTAAAAATTCTGGACAAAAATACCCCTGCGGGGCTAGTGCGGACCGTACAAAATCGATTGCGGCCGTAGTAAGGCTTTTGGCTTGACTTTTTTGCTCTCTGAAGTTGGCCACCACAGACCGCACAAAATGCACCCCGGCTGCGGTGTCTTCTACTACGGTCCGCACAAAAATGGACCGCGAACCGTATTGGGAATAATCCTCCAATTGTCATCTCTCTGAACTTTGGCTCTGCGGACAGCACGAAATCGAGTGCGGCCGCAATAAACCCAACGCGGACCGCACAAAATCCTTTGCGGCCACATTGCCTGGTGGCCTGAAAATCAAACTCTCTAAACTTCATCTTTGCGGACTGCACAGAATGGTGTGCAGCCGCACTAGCCCTTACTGAGCTTGGTCATGTCTAGGCACTTGTGCAAGTTTCACTCCTTTTTGAGCTAGTTTTTGACACCTTGTCGCCTTGATGATCAAACCTGCAATAAAGCACAACTTGTGAGCCTTTGGGACTATTTTGTACACATTTATAATCAAAACTTAAGCAAGAAGGAGTATAAAATGCATTATAATCCCTAGTTATCATTTGAACCAAGCGGGCCCGGGGTCAATTCTTGGCTTTTTGGGAAAACTTTATAAAATCTATTTTCATGCATTGGAGTTGATTCATTTAGCATTTATTGAAACCTTTAAGTAAATTGTGGCTAGATACAAATAAGTTGTTAGTGGAAACAAGAGGTAAAGCGGTAGTTGAGGCTTGAATTGTGTTTGTGGCGTCGAGGTAAGTGTTTGGTCTAACCATAGTTTGAGGGATTAGGAGTCGTGTCCTATTTTTTATGTGTTATTTGATGAGTACGATGTATAGGCATGGTTATGAGTATCTATACGTTGGTGTCAAGCATGCCCATGAGTCTTAAATTGAAATCGTTGTGTTCTTAATAAGTACTACAAATGCCTAAGTTGTTGATTCTCCGTGTTGGGCAAGAATTATGACTATTCTCGTGGAAATTGCTTATGTTTGATTATTGGTTCTATTTGAGGTCTCTTTTGTGAAGTTAAATGTTGGAACAAGTTTGGTTATAGTTGATTCCCTTGTCGGGACATATTTACTTCTTACTATCGATTCCCTTGTCGGGATATTGTTATTCCCTTATTATTCCGTGTCGGGATTCTTTTGTGATTGTTGTTGAATTGTACATGGGGATCGGGTTGCATGCCATAACAATATTAGATGGATCGGGTTGCACAGCGTAACAATATTATATTGATCGAGTTATACGCCGTAACAATATTATATGGATTGGGTTGCACGCCGCAACAATATTATAAGGATCGGGTTGCCCGTTGCAACAATATTACATGGATCGGGTTGCACGCCACAATAGTGAAATATGATATGGATTGGATTGCACGCCACACTACTGTTTTATGATTTGGATCAGGTTGCAAGTCGCAACAATAAAAAATAAAAGTGGATATTGATTTGTTACTGTTTCCTTATTCTTTCTGCTATGAATTTTAAATTATTCTTTATGCTTTTCTCCTGAGTACTGTTGGTAAATGATACACCCCCACAGCATGTCTCCTTCCCATCTTTAATTGCTAGTTTCCTTTATTATTGCTTGCTATATATATGCTTTAACTGCATAGGTTTAGTTCGTAGTCTTGTCCTAGCCTCGTCACTACTTCGCCGAGGTTAGGCTCGACACTTAACAGAACATAGGGTCGGTTGTGCTGATACTACACTCTGTATTGTGTGCAGATCAAGTTAGTGGAGCATACATACCGTAGAGAGAGGTTGTTGCCTTCAGTCCATCAGGAGACCCGAGGTAGTCCTACAGGCGTTCGCAAGCCCTGGCGTCCCATTCTACCTTTATATTCTATTTTCATTACTTCAGAGACAGATTGTATCTTTCTTTCCAGACAACTATTTGTAGTATTCATAGATGGTCCGTGATATTGTGACACCAGTTCTGGGTAGAGATGTACTTTGTGATTTTCGTACCTGTATTTGGCCAAGTTATCAGATTTCGTCTTCCGCATGTCTTTAATTTTTTATTAATATTCCATTGTTGATCGCATGTTGTCTTAAACTGTTAAAAAGGCTAAGAAATAGGTTTAGTGAATCTATAATACTCGGCTTACGTAGCTTTCACGAGTGGGTGCCATCATGACTCCCGAGGATGGAAAATCCGGGTCGTGATAGGTAAAGGTAAATGCTACCAAGTTACCTTTGTCACAATGGTTTGATACACTGATTAGGCTATATTCAAGCCATCTATCAAGTAGACATTCTCAATGGAATGTGAGTCTGTCTTACCTACCTTTTCAACCCCAATGATCTCAACTTTCTTACCATTTCCAAAGGAGACATTACCTCCTTTTAGGTCCTCGAGTGAAAGGAACTGGTTCTTGCTTCCTATCATATGCTTTGAGCAGCCACTATCCATGTACCATATTTGGCTACTCCCCTTCACCTACACCTGCAAAAGGAAATCATGGTTTAGTCTTAGGAACCCAAACTAGTTTGGGTCCCTTTCTATGGGCAAAAGGGTGAATTAAAATCTTTTTAGCCCATCCTGGTAGCCTACCTTTCCCTTGAACAAAAGTTTTGTTCTTTTGACTGGCCTTTTCTTTTGCATTACATTCACTTTTGTAATGACCAGTCTTACCATAGTGTGTGCAGATTTTGTTCTCAGAAAGTGTGATGTACTTGCTTTTGGGATCCCACTTAGGTTTAGGGGTCCCATAGCCAAGTCCTCTCTTATTGCTACTATGGTGTTCTTGTAGCCATGACAGAGCATCAGAGAAATTATTCCATTTGCAAGTTCTGTCTAGTTCATGCTTAAACTTGCCTAGATCTTCTTTTAGGACTCTTATCTACTCATCCTTTTTGTACAACTCATCCTTTATTTTTCCTAGATTTTCTTCTAAGGTGAGATGTGTGTGATTAGCTTTCTTTTTACATGTTCTTAATTTCAGTTTTAAATTTTTAGATCTAAGCTCTAACACCGTGGTGTCAAGTTCAAGAACTTGGTTCTTCAACTCATCAATTTACTATCACTTTCACTAGCCCTGAGTTCCAAATTTTTGCACTTAGCTTTCAAGATTACACATTCCTTTGATAGCTATTCCTTTTCATTGTTTATGACCTCAGATTTATCAATGAAATATAGCAGTAACTTAGATAGTCTTTCTCTAGACAAAAATTTAATCTTGTCTTTGAGATGAATCACACTTACCTCTTGTGACGACCCGACTTGTTGTCTCATGAGTCACCACTCCATTTTCCTTATTTTCTATTCTTTATCCTTTATTATCCATATCTTATGCGATCGAGTTGGTTCGGAGAGGTTTTAGTAGGAAATGAGACACTTAGTCTCTTTAAGGAAGGTTTGGTTGGGAAAAGTCAACCGGATGTTGACTTATGAGTTAAAGGGATCGGATGTAATTTTCGGTGATTCGGTTAGCTTCGAGGGATGATTTGTGACTTAGGAGTGTGATCGGAAGTAATTTTGGAGGTCCGGTGTTTAATTTGGCTTGAATTGGCGAAGTTAGTATTTTGGCGAATTTCGATTGATAGGTGAGATTTTGATCCTGTTGGCCCAAGTTCAGATAAAGTTTTAAAGATTGACAAAATGAACTCAGTCATGAACCAGGTCCATCATGTGAGACACAGTGTTGATATGATTACACATGTGACGTACGTGTGAAGAAGATAAGTCTCAAGGATCAGTAACAATATCTTCTGAGTTGATCGAAAAGGTTGCATAGGATAAGGAGTTAAAGTCTCCATATGTGAAGAGAACTACATTTTGATCAAGGATAAGGATTGGAGTTTGAGTTGTTCTAGGACTCGAATTTGATCAGCTATTCCAGTTTTAATCAAACTCTGATTACTAACTCTATAAATAATAATGATTGTTCTCTTTTACATGTGATTGCACATACGCTGAAGTTAAACTAAATTGCGAGCAAAAGAGCTAGGCGATTTTGCAAGCAATTTGAGTGTGATTCAAGTGTGCAAATCTGAAGCTACATGAACCAAGAGTGAAGAACCAATTCCATTGTGTCTGTCTTTATTTCTAGTTCAATTGTAGTAGGTGTTTTCATATTGTACCTTTCAGCTTTCATTGAAGTAATTGTATTAGGTACTTTGAGAATTCAAGTTAGAGTTAACTTGAAAGTGTCGCAGCAGTTGAGGTTGTGTGCCACACTGGGATTAGAGTTTAATCCTTAGGTTTACAAGAGTTTGTAAATGCTATTTTGGCTCAGTGATTTTAGTGTAAGTTTGGGAAAATCCTACTGAATAGTAGGTCGTGGTTTTTTCACCTTTTGAGCCAGGTGTTTTCCACGTAAAAATCTCTGTGTTCTTTACTTTATGCACTCTTAATTCCG
>MU780512.1:60294-78254 GCA_026770625.1 Nicotiana glauca | reverse complement strand
GTTATAATTGAAGTCAGGAGCCCGCCTGGAGAATAGAGGTGTTATTTCTAAGTTGTAATTGAAGTCAGGAGCCCGTCTGGAGAATGGAGATGTTATCTTTTAAGTTATTATTGAAGTCAGGAGCACTCCTGGAGAATGGAGGTGTTATCTTTTAAGTTGTTGGTGAAGTCAGGAGCCCGCCTAGAGAATGGAGGTGTTATTATTAAGTTATAATTGAAGTCAGGAGCTCGCCTGGAGAATTGAGGTGTTATCTTTTAAGTTGTAGCTGAAGTCAGGAGCCCGCCTGGAGAATGGAGGTGTTCTTGTTAATTTGTTATTGAAGTCAGGAGCACGCTTGGAGAATGGAGGTGTTATTCTTAATCTGTAATTGAAGTCAGGAGCCCGCCTGGAGAATGGAGGTGTTATTCTTAATCTGTAATTGAAGTCAGGAGCCCGCCTGGAGAATGGAGGTGTTATCTTTTAAGTTGTTGTTTAAGTAAGAAGCCCGCATGGATAATGGAGGTGTTATTGTTAAGTTGTTATTAAAGTCAGGAACCCGCCTGGAGAATGGAGGTGTTATTGCTAAGTTATAATTGAAGTCAGGAGCCCGCCTGGAGAATAGAGTTGTTATTTCTAAGTTGTAATTGAATTCAGGAGCCCGCCTTGAGAATGGAGATGTTATCTTTTAAGTTGATGTTGAAGTCAGGAGCCCGCCTGGAGAATGGAGGTGTTATCTTTTAAGTTGTTAGTGAAGTCAGGAGCCCGCCTAGAGAATGGAGGTGTTATTGTTAAGTTGTTATTGAAGTCAGGAGCCCATCTAGAGAATGGAGGTGTTATTGTTAAGTTGTAA
The DNA here is from genome assembly GCA_026770625.1 of Nicotiana glauca. NCBI lineage: Eukaryota > Viridiplantae > Streptophyta > Magnoliopsida > Solanales > Solanaceae > Nicotiana > Nicotiana glauca. The sequence continues at coordinate 77,425 of MU780512.1, read as the reverse complement.
ATGAAGTCAGGAGCCCGCCTGGAGAATGAAGGTGTTATCTATTAAGTTGTTGTTGAAGTCAGGAGCCTGCCTAGAGAATGGAGGTGTTATTGTTAAGTTATAATTGAAGTCAGGAGCCCGCCTGGAGAATTGAGGTGTTATCTTTTAAGTTGTAGTTGAAGTCAGGAGCCCGCCTGGAGAATGGAGGTGTTATTGTTAATTTGTTATTGAAGTCAGGAGCCCTCTTGGAGAATGGAGGTGTTATTCTTAATCTGTAATTGAAGTCAGGAGCCCGCCTGGAGAATGGAGGTGTTATTGCTAAGTTATAATTGAAGTCAGGAGCCCGCTTGGAGAATAGAGGTGTTATTTCTAAGTTGTAATTGAAGTCAGGAGCCCGCCTGGAGAATGGAGATGTTATCTTTTAAGTTATTGTTGAAGTCAGGAGCCCGCCTGGAGAATGGAGGTGTTATCTTTTAAGTTGTTGGTGAAGTCAGGAGCCCGCCTGGAGAATGGAGGTGTTATTGTTAAGTTGTTATTGAAGTCAAGAGCCCATCTGGAGAATGGAGGTTTTATTGTTAAGTTGTAAATGAAGTCAGGAGCCCGCCTGGAGAATGAAGGTGTTATCTTTTAAGTTGTTATTGAAGTCAGGAGCCCGTCTAGAGAATGGAGGTGTTATTGTTAAGTTATAATTGATGTCAGGAGCCCGCTTGGAGAATGGAGGTGTTATTGTTAAGCTGTTATTGTAGTCAGGAGCCCGCCTGGAGAACGGAGGTGTTATTGTTAAGTTGTAATTTTCCCCTCGAGATAATTTCAAGCCCTTACCCAAAGCTCTGGTCTGCATCTTTAATTCTTCTGAAAGTGTCCTAGTGCACTATAATCATTATGTGGCGGCTCTCCAAACTCTCAAAAAACCCAATTCCCAAAGTGGGCTAATAGTTGTCTTCCCGAATGTCGTGAACCGGATTCCGCTTTAGGAAAAAAAGAGGGCATCGACCGCATGGAGACTCTGCTGGGGACTTCTTTAATCTTTTACCACTGCATGATATACGTGACTTTATTACTTTTGTTCAATGTCTTTATTTGAAACTAACTTGTTTCTTTTGTTTCTTTTTCTTAATTACTTTCATTTATTGCTTTTCCATCAATAATGTTGTAATTTCTGAGCAATCATTACTGACTTTATTGTATGAGCGTGAAAATACATGTCAACATGTTTCATTCTTGCAAATTGCATTTTTTTAGCATTATATTCCACTCGTGCCAACCAAATACTATAGCAACGCTTATAACGAGTAGTTGCGCACTTCCAGTACTATCACCCCCTAAATTTAGCAAAGGCATATTTGCGGTAAAACCAGTCGATCAACGGTGTAGTCGACGGTTTCGTGCCTTTCCCTCTTGAGTTGTCCACTGAAGGGTACCAGTCTAGCACTTCAAAATAGAAAGCTTATTCCATTTAAATTGTACATGCATCATGGTCAAACCTAGCCGAGTCAGTTATGTTGTCCACATAATGACTCATTAAGATAGCCTTGTCCAAAGTCCACTAGGTTTCCTTGAAACCCAAACTGATGCCTCCATGTTCTGTGCATTTATTTGGAGAACTTAAGTGCTTGCTATGCTAATTATTGATTTAAATAGTCGAGTCCGGCGGGGGTAAGGGCCTAACACTCTGTTTTGCAGAAAATGAGGCACGAGATCCCCAGATTTAGCATGGTAACCAACATTCATCCAAGGCTGTTGAATTGGTGGAGCGATCTCCATTCTAGTGATCAAACACTCGTCCGAAAATACATAGGGAATCTTCTTTCTCTCCTAGAGATTCAGCCTAACAACAGAATCATAGAAGCTGCAACGTTGTTCTGGGATAGCGACAAATCTGTGTTCTACTTTGGTGATCTTGAAATGACTCCTTTACTTTAAGAGATGGGGGGTTTAGCTGGAATTCCTAGGGAGACTCCAAGTTTGCTTATGCCCGAAAATCCCAAAGGAAGGGGTTTCCCTAAAATGATAGGGTTGAAGATAATCCCAGACTTAACCTGTTTGAAAGACTCTTATATCCCGTTTGACTAATCTATACGAAAGGTACGACCATAGCAAGTCATACCACACCTATTCATACAAATTTGCTATCACCTCATTGGGGCATGTCCATAGAAGGGTCTTTGTTTTCATGTTTTGCTTTTTGGGGATGATCTTGTTCCCTATGAAGAAGGCTAGGATCCACACCAGACTAGCCATGGTAAATAAAACATTGATTGAAGGGATTGGTGGGCAAACTTTCAGCATAGTGCCCATGATCATCACCGAGATATATCGTGCCTTGAACAAGTGTCAACAACAAAGAAGTCATTTTAAGGGTTTCAACTTATTGCTTCGGCTTTCGCTCATGGAACACCTCCAGAAAGAATAATACCGACAGGAGATCCTACGCAGAGATTGGGATGATTATATCGCCTTCCACAAACCAAGGCGTATGAATTATATGCCCAAGATGTTTGCTCTGCTAGAGGACGCTAGAGGGTGGGTAGAATTGTTCAAAAAACTAAAAAAAGACCAGGTGCAATGGATGGTTCCCTACGGATGAATTCATTGTCCGATCCTGAGATGCACCATTTCTCATACTAATTGGTTTGAGAGGGACTTATCCTTACGTTCCTCTCTGATCCATGAGGCAAACTGGAAGAAGACAAATCATACCAAGGGTTGATAAAACAAGTCACCTTAGGGCTAATTTCCAGGACGATGATAGCCTTTACAGGTGCTAACCTCAGTATTTGTGGCATTGCAAAATCATTTTGGGTAAGGAATCCATCGAGCCGAACAGGTACCATGCCGGTTGTGTACCGTATTATTCGGGTTGGTTATTAGACAATAACATGGGTCAGCCGAGATTCGTTCGAGGTCACAGAATTATTGACGAGCATGCTGAGTATAATCTACTACGCAAGAGAATTCAAGAGTGTGAAACTGAGCATCGGGAAATACAAGAAGCCCATCAGAAATTGATCGAGGAGTGGAAAGAAATGGGTGTCAGTGCCAAGAAACAGTTAGGGTATTTGGATTGGGGTCTAGTAGAGCTAGAAGGAAATTTCATCAAAAGGATCTAAGACTGCCAAAACGCTGAAGGAAATGCAAGCGGACATCTGGACCGAGCTTACTTTCAGCTAGAACTACGAGAATTGGTGGAGCTGTTCGAGGGAGAGAAGATGCCTAATCTGGGGAAGGTCCCTCTGGAACCAAGTAGTCAGGAGTCATTTATTTTGCCTTAATGACGTAATAAGGCCAATGGCCACTAGTCACATTTACTTTCTGTCATTTAGCGTCGTTCCGGATTCATCTTATTTTTATCAATAAAATGAGGCATTTAGCATTATAAGTTCTCCAAAACTATTTTTCGCTAGGCCTACCTAGGGCACAACGAGGCACCAAAACTAGGACGCGATTTATTATTTTTCCGTACAACGTGTTTAAATATTGCAATATTTTTTCTCAGAACCCGCACTAACTTGTTACCTTTTTGCTTTTCTTTTATTTTAATTCACCTCCCCAAAGTTTAGTTCGTGCATTCTGGCACCATCAGCATACTCAACATGATCCAAGGGCCCTCCACCACCTCCTCCTCTGAGTCCTATCCGGAGCAAGAACAAAGGCAAAATGGGAGATACAAGCGCCAAAAATGAGATTGAGATTCCTCAAGGTACCCCGGTTGCTAATGAAACTACTGCACAACTGGAACAAAAGCTGTTGAAATTCCGAGAAGAACTGGATCAGGTTCAGAATTTGGCAAACCTATCATTTTCCCTTACCGCTCTTGACGTCAACACCCAAAATCCCACACCTCCACAAAATACCCCACAACCACAAATACAACCCACTCATACTTGCAACATATGCCACACTCCAAATAACACCCCACTACTTATTCCCGAGCCACTGAATACCATAAATGACCATCTCCACAACACTCCTATTCACATGGATACTATACCCCACTACGCCCAACCCATCTCCAATGCACCTGAGTCTGATGACAAGGACTCCCTCATCACGAACATAATGGTAGAGTTCAAGAAATTAACTAGCCGAGTTCGGGGTGCGTTCAACCAGATGTTAAACTTCCGGAAGGGTACAAACCTCCCAAGTTCAAAATGTTTGATAGAGCAGGAGATCCCTGAGTCCACCCGAGGACCTATTCCGATAAGCTAGTGGGGGTCAAAAGAGATGAGAAGATCCGTATGATGCTCTTCATGAGGAGCTTAAAGGGAGATTGACTATCCTGGTACATCAGTCAAATACCCAAGAAATGGACGAGTTGGGTAGGTATGGCATCGGACTTTATGGATATATTCCAATTTAATACAGAGAACGCACCGGATGTATTCTACATACAGAATTTGAAGAAGAAACCCATCAAAACATTTTGCGAGTTTGGTACTCGTTGGAGGTCAGAAGCTGCAAAGGTCAGGCCGGCCCTAAAAGAAGAGCAAATGAATAGATTCTTCGTCCGGGCACAGGATTCCTAATATTACGAGTGGTTGATGTTGATCGAGGGTCAAAAGTTCTCTGATATCATCAAACTCGGAGAGAGAATCGAAGAGGGCGTCAAGAATGGTATGGTTACAAATCTTGAAGCGTTGCAAGCGACCAATAAGGCTTTACCAACTGGTGGTGCGTCCAAGAAGAAAGATGTAAGTGCCGTGATGGTTTCACAGGGAGCCAAATCACCACCAAAATACCACACTTACCCATCACCTCCAGTTACATATTAGTCTATCCCAAAGAAGCCGGCGGTCACCCTTAACCCGATTGTTGTGCAGAATCATCCCTACATGGACGACGAAGTAAATATGTCTATACCTCTTGAATTTGAAGCGCGTCCTTCTGCGAAGGCATCCGGGCCAATCGAAGTTGAATTTGGGGTTCCAAAGGCACCTACACCCTTTGAAGTTGTTGTGCTACCACCAAGGGTGCCTATTCCGGTGACAATGACTGACGTAACACCATTCCACTAAAATGCCATACCATGGGATTACACTACCGAAGCTAGAAGGAAAGGAAAGACAAAGATAGGAGAAACGATTGCCACACAAGGAATGACTAGAACAGGGAGGGTCTGCACCCCAGAGCACCTAGCCAAATCCGGTAAGCAAGCCCCGAGATGTCCCATTGAGACAGGACCCAACGATCTTTGGAGGAAAATACAGGCTAAGAAGTACTCGGTCGCTGAATAGCTGAACAAAACACCAGCACAGATATCTATCCTGGCTATTCTGCAGAGTTCAGACGCTCACAAGAATGCCTTAACGAAGATACTGAGCGAAGCCTATGTGCCGAGCAATATAACTGGGGGCGAGATGGCAAACATGGTGGGGCAAATGCTGGAGAGCCACAAAATAACCTTCCATGAAGACAAATTGCCGCCAGAAGGTTTGGTCCACAACAAAGCACTGCACATCACTGTGCAGTGTGAAGATTATTTCATAACCAGGGTTCTGATCAATAGGGGATCGAGCTTCACCATCTGTCCGCTTGTAACTCCTAGAACTTTGGGGAAAGGCCTACACGAGACCAAAGATGGGGCTATCAATGTCAAAGCCTTCGATAGATCCCAGAGATCTACTATTGGAGAAATCAGCCTGTGATTGCAAATAGGGCCAACATGGTTTGACGTCGTCTTCCAAGTGATAGACGTCCCGGCATCCAGAACTTGCTATTGGGACGCCCCTAGATATATGATGCTGGAGTCGTAGCATCGACCCTGCTTTAGGCGGTAAAGTTTGAATGGAATCACAAAGAAATGATCATTCATGGTGATGGTAGTAACCCCATATATAGTCGCCAGACCATCCCAATGATCGGGGGCAGAAGGAGAATGGGCGGAGAGACATACCACCGCATCGAATGGGTCAATGCTGTAGACAAAGATAAATGGTTGGACAACAAGATCGAAAGTATCCTAAATTAGTGTGAGTACGAGCTTGGAAAGGGACTCGGTAAGAATCTCCAGGGGATCACTAAACCCATCAAACTGAAGAAGCATGGCACTACATTTGGCTTAGGGTACGGTTATACTTGGGAAGAATTTCGGAGCTAGTCGCCACCATGGCGCGGTCCCAACTATCCATTGGATTTTCTGATACCTAGCCTAGAGTAGACTTTTCAGCCAGCAGAGACTATATATGGCCAGAAGAAGATGAAACATTGGCAGCCATGAAGAATTTGTTCCTGGAGGATGATGACATGGACTGCTATGTTCTTTTTGAGCAGGAATGGGAGGAAGGCCCTTCTATACACGCCGTAAGCAGGGGAGGCCGCCTCAGCAACTGGTCAACTAGGACTGTCAGAGCTTGGAGGGCTTCAAGGTAGCAAGTCTAAACAAAAGTAGCATGCATCGCATTTTTAGTTTACTTTACTAGTTGATTTTCTTTCCACATTGTCTTTAGTCTCGAAAAGTGCTCCGATGTGTCAAACAATTTTGAATTTAATAAAAGCATTTCAGTTTATCATATATATATCTCACTTATTATTTTCTCTATCATTTACTCTATTTTATACAGCATTACTATTACTTATCTTAACGATGAGCCAATGACTGTGACTTGCAACGAAACAACGCAACAAAAGGACATAGACTCAGAAGAAGATGAAATACCTGAAGAGGTCGTCAGAGAGGTTGAGAATTTTGAGAATAGACCTAAGTCCAACCTGGAAGAAACTGAGGTCATTAATTTGGGAGATACAGAGAACGTCAAAGAAACTCGCATTAGTGTTCACTTGTCGCCATCAGAAAAGGAAAAGTATACAGAATTTTTAAAAGAACATAAGGACATATTCACCTAGTCGTATGATGATATGACTGGTCTCAGCACGGCCATTATGGCTCACAAACTGCCAACAGATCCAGCTTGTCCGCTGGTAAAGCAGAAGCTCAGGAAATTCAAGCCCGACATGAGTTTGAAAATCAAATAAGAGGTTACTAAGCAAGTCAAAGCTAAGGTTCTCAAGGTGGTAGAATATCCGACATGGTTAGACAACATCGTGTCGGTACCAAAGAAGGAAGGTAAGGTTAGAATCTGCGTCGACTACCGGGATCTCAACCGGGCTAGTCCCAAAGATGACTTCACCTTGACAAACATATACATTCTTACCGACTACTGCACCAAGCATGAGTTGCAGTCTTTTGTTGATTATTTCGCTGTGTATCATCAAATATGGATGGATGAGGAAGATGCAGAGAAAACGGCTTTCATCACGCATTGAGGGATGTATTGTTACAAAATGACGCCATTTGGGTTAAAGAATACTGGTGCCACCTACGTGAGAGCCATGACTACTATCTTTAACGACATGATACACAAGGAGATTGAGGTATATGCGGATGACGTCATCATCAAATCCAAAAAAGCCACTGATCATATGGTAAACCTGAGAAAGTTCTTCAACAGACTAAGAAGGTATAACCAGAAATTGAACCCCACCAAGTATGTATTCAGGATTCCTGCTGGAAAATTACTGGGTTTCATCATGAGCCGTCGAGGGATAGAATTCGACCCATCAAAGGTCAAAGCCATTCAAGAATTGCCATCGCCAAAGAATAAGAAGGACGTGATGATTTTCCTGGGTAGACTCAACTATATCAGCCGATTCATTGCTCAGTCCACAATCATTTGTGAACCCATCTTGAAAATTCTAGACGCTGCTACTAGATGGACCAACGATTGTCAGAAAGCCTTTGACAGAATCAAGGAATATCTGTCAACGCCGCCAGTCTTATTTCCTCCCGAGCTAGGAAGACCTCTATTGCTTTACCTTGTAGTATTGGATGGAGCATTCAGTTGTGTCCTGGGACAACATGATGAAATGGGGAGAAAGGAGCAAGCCGTCTATTATCTCAGCAAGAAGTTCACCCCGTACGAGGCCCGGTATTCTCTATTTGAGCGCACTTGTTGTGCTCTGACTTGGGTAGCTCAGAAATTGAGGCATTATTTCTGTGCCCACACTACTTGTCTCATATCCAACATGGACCCGCTGAAGTATATTTTCCAGAAGCCCATGCCCATTGGCAAGCTCTCCAAGTGGCAAATATTGTTGAGTGAGTTCGACATTGTTTACATGACTCAGAAAGCTGTCAAGGGTCAAGCCATAACGGATCACCAAGCCCCGAATCCCATTGAATGAGGATACGAACCACTGAAAATGTATTTTGCTGACGAAGAAGTGTCCGTCGTAGAAGAAGATATTGTAGAATCCTATGATGTTTGGAGGTTGTTTTTCGACGGAGCCACAAATTTCAAAGGAGTTGGCATAGGGGCAGTCCTAGTATCAGAAACTGGCCAGCATTATCCGGTATCTGCCAAGTTGAGGTTCCCTTGCACAAAAAACATGGCTGAATATGAGGCTTACATCCTGGAACTCAAGATGGCCATTGACATGAACATTCAAGGGTTGCTAGTGATCGGGGACACAAACCTGCTCATACATCAAGTTTGAGAAGAATGGGCAACCAAAAAGACCAAGATACTTCCCTATTTCCATCACATACAGGAGTTAAGGAAAAGATTCATAAAGATGAAATTTTAGCATATCCCCAGGGTTCAAAACGAGTTCGCTGACGTATTAGCCACTTTATCATCCATGATCCAGCATCCAGATACGAATTTCATTAATCGCATCCCAGTAAGGATTTATGATCAGCAAGCTTATTGTGATCTTATTGAGGAAGAAGCAGATGGAAAACCATGGTTCCATGATATCAAAAGGTGCTTGACCACAGGGGAATACCTAGAACTTTCCAACGCTACTCAGAAACGCACACTTCCAAGATTATCCAGCAACTTCTTTCACAATGGGGGAATCTTGTATAGAAGGACTCCCAATTTGGGTCTATTAAGGTATGTCGAAGCAAAAGAAGCAACCAGACTATTGGACGAAGTGCACGCATGGACCTGCGGGCCGCACATGAATGGTTTTGTCTTAGCAAAGAAGATACTTCGAGCAGGGTATTTCTGGATAGCTATGGAAACAGATTGTATCCAGTACGTTCGCAAGTGCCATCGCTGTTAGATACATGCAGATATGATAAAGGTGCCTCCAAACAAGGTTACTGCAACAAGCTCACCATGGACATTCACCGCCAGGGGAATGGATGTCATCGGACCTTTGGAGCCTGCCGCATCAAATGGGCTCAGATTTATCCTGGTGGCAATAAATTATTTTACTAAATGGGTTGAGGCAGCATCTTACAAAGCAGTGACTAAGAAAGTTGTGGCAAATTTCGTCCATGATCGTATTGTTTGCCGATTCGGGGTGCCAGAATCAATCATCACTGACACTGGTTCCAATCTCAACAGCGACTTGATGAGAGCAACATGTGAGACGTTCAAGATCAAACACAAGAACTCTACAGCCTATAGGCCTCAGATGAATTGAGCTGTATAGGTGGCCAACAAGAATATCAAGAAGATACTAAGGAAGATGGTCAAAAGTCTCAAACAATGGCATGAGAAGTTAGCATTTTCCTTGCTGGGATACCGCACCACGGTCGACACATCAACCGATAGAACTCCCTACATGCTAGTCTATGGTACAGAGGGTGTCATTCCCGACGAGGTAGAAATTCCTTCCTTGAGGATCATACATGAAGCAGAGTTCGACGATGCATAATGGGTAAGAAGTCGCTACGAGCATTTAGCCCTTATAGATGGAAAAAAGATAAATGCAGTTTGCCACGGTCAGTTGTATCAGAACAGATTGTCCAGAGCCTTCAACAAAAGATTCAAGCCAAGGAAGTTTACACCGGGGCAGCTAGTGTTGAAGAAGATATTCCAATATCAAGATGAAGCCAAGGGGAAATTCTCTCCCAACTAGTAAGGACCGTACATGGTTCACCGGGTTCTAACTAGAGGAACCCTTATTCTTGCAGAAATGGACGGGAATGTCTGGCCTAAGCCAATCAACTAATACGCAGTGAAACGTTATTATGTGTAATCACCTATGATTTCTTTATGATATAATGTGAACTACGCCTTACCTGATTCCCGTTTAAGAGGGGATACGTAGGCAGCCCTATGGGTTCGGTCACAATTTAATAAAAACTTCCATTTCCCCCTATTACTGGAACTTTGGCAGAATTTTGAGGAGGACCCTCAAAATTCTGAAGATGGTCTTTAGCCGCTCATCGCCAAGGATATCACCTCGGTAAACTGGGGCAGAATTTTGAGGCGGACCCTCAAAATTCTGAAGTTAATTTTGCATTCGTTCAGCGCAGCCGTCAGAAATGCCAGCCCAGTATACTGGGGTAGAATTTTGAGGGGGACCCTCAAAATTCCAAAGCTAGAGAGGTTGCAATGCTTTGAACCGCGTTGCATTCATTGGTTCATCTAAACAAAACTATTTTCTACTTATGTTATATTTGTTAAATCATGCATAAGTATGATAGTTGCTGTTTAGCAATGCTACCCCAATGACACGCAACGCCGGAAGCCACGGGAAAATGAACTAACCTTTCCCCTTTACAAAACTCAAGATTTTCTTTGGATGCAGGCACCCAAGTCACAAACATATCGCGCGTTTGCATTGAACTATCGTGCCTATTTGCATTTGCAATCCGCACGCAATATCCCCGTCAGTCACAATATCACAATCAGTTACCAGCAATCATCTAAGAATATTTTATTCCTGTCTGCATTTCCTGCATTGCATAAGGCTACCTTTCTGCCTTTTGAGACTAAGCGTTGTCTCCATCTGCATTTTTTGCATTGCATAAGGCTACCTTTCTGCCTCCCGAGACTAAGCGTTGTCACCATCTGTATTTTCTGCATTGCATAAGGCTACCTTTCTACCTTCCGAGACTAAGCGTTGTCTCCATCTGCATTTTTTGCATTGCATAAGGCTACCTTTCTACCTTCCGAGACTAAGCGTTGTCTCCATCTGCATTTTCTGCATTGCATAAGGCTGCCTTTCTGCCTTCCGAGACTAAGCATTGTATAAGGCTACCTTTCTGCCTTCCGAGACTAAGCGTTGTCTCCATCTAAATTTTTTGCATTGCATAAGGCTACCTTTCTGCCTTCCGACACTAAGCATTGTCTCCATCTGCATTTTCTACAATGCATAAGGATACCTTTCTGCCTTCCCAGACTAAGCGTTGTCTCCATCTGCATTTTTTGCATTGCATAAGGCTACCTTTCTGCCTTCCGAGACTAGGCGTTGTCTCCATCTGCATTTTCCGCATTGCATAAGGCTACCTTTCTTCCTTCTGAGACTAAGCATTGTCTCCATCTGCATTTGCTACATTGCACAATGCTACCTTTCTGCCTTCCGAGGTTAAGCTCTACCTCCACTTCCATGGCTGAAATATCGCCACTTTAATTTATGTCTTGCAATCGGCTGAAACATCGCCATTTAAATTTTTCGTATCGGCTAAAACATCACCATTTACATTGTTTGCATTGGCTGAAACATCGCCAATTACATTTTTTGCATCGGCTAAAACATCGCCACTTACTTTTTTTGCATCGGCTGAAACATCGCCAAACTTTATTTAAATACGCTATCAGCTGAAATATCGCCATATTACTTTTTACATCGACTAAAACATCGCTTGCTTTATTTAATGTTTCGTCGGCTGAAATATTGCCAAACCGTATTTAAAGTTCTGTCGGCTGAAATATCGCCATTTACATTTTTTGCACCGGCTGAAATATCGCCAAACTACTATTTAAATTATCTATCGGCTGAAATATCGCCATTTACATTTTTCGCTCCAGCTGAAGTACCGCCAAACTGTATTTAAATTCTTGTTGGCTGAAATATCGCCAATCATAATTTTGCTTCAGCTGAAATACCACCAAATCTTGCATTTCATGTGCTGAAATATTACCAAACTGTCCAAAGGCATCATCGTTCGGAGGCATCATCTTCATTCCCCGAGAACACCATGCCATGGCCCGAGGATCCCACTTTATATCTTGCACATCATTATTCAAAGGCATCATGGTTCGGAGGCACCATTATCATGGCCCGAGAACGTCATTTCATGGCCTGCGAATCATTTATTTTTGCGCTTCATGGCCCAGGACAACATGATCTGAGGACGTCATCCTAACTGTCCGAGGACAACATTCATGGTCCAACGGGAACTTGCATCACGTTTAAGTTTATGCACGATATGCGTCTATATTGCTCACTTGCAGGTATACCGGCTAGCAACGACCGTCTCAGCGGGAGCAACCCCGTTCCGATTCTTGCAGCCGATCAACTTCAAGATACCTCTTGCTTCCCCCAAACATTATGCCCATCTCTTTCAAATCGCCATCGGCATGTTCCGTCAATGGTTCCAAAACTACATATGGCTTGATTCCTGTAAAAACAGGGATATGTAGGCAGCTTATAAACCGGAGCTCGGTCAAACTCTTTTCAAACCACCGCTTCCGGTCAAAATTGGCCATCATATCTTTACCCGACAATTCTTTCATCCTTCCCGGGTAAAGAGGGGCAGCTGTTGATAACCAATATTTCCCTAAGTATTTTTATACCCAAATATTTCCAAAATACCATATTGGTGCATATATAAGAACATCCAAGAGTTTTGATATTTTTAATGATTTTTTAAACCAATTTATTGCATATTTTTACACAACAAAATCCAATAATTATTCCCAAAATATAATTAAAGTAATTTTTGCATATTTTTTACAAATTCATTTGGTATTTTAAAGCTAAATTGCATATAATTGAAATTATATCCTATCTTGTAATTTATGATATTTTCTGTTTATAAAATTAATCCCAGCATTTTTTAATTAATATTTCTATAACACTTATTTACCTAGTATGTTTAATTTGTTTTTACAATCAGCATTACTATTTTATATAAAATTAAAAGGGGAAAATTGGCCATTTACGACTTGGCCTTTATTGCATTTCAATTATAGCCAAATTGGCACCCCATTTTAGCCCCAATTTAAAATCCAATTACCCAGCACAATTAACATGCCTACCCAACCCAGTACATGTTGAACCGCCCCAACCTATATCCCTTTTAAATCTTGGTCGTTGATCATTTAGATCAACGGCCACCGTTACTTCTTAGCTTTTTTAATTCACACAACCGCCTAACCCTATCTCATTTTCCCAATCCACCGCCCTCAAACGCTCTCGTCTCTCGAGCTCTCTCAAAACCCAAGCCACTGCATCCCTTCAAAACCCTAATCCATGGATCCCCAGACTCATCGGAGCCCTACACCGGCCTCCCATGGCTTCTATGGTCTCCTCTCTAAGGTCCTATGACCAGATCTTGTAAAGGTCTCGACCAAGCTTTTCTCGATGGCTGTTCTCCTGTCGTCTTCAACCTCTATCTGGCCAGCCATGGCCATTCGAGTTCGATCTTCGACTATCCCGCTCAGATCAATGGTTTCCAAAGCCTGTCTCGTCTTTTGGGTTTCTTACGAAACCCTAATCTCTGAGGTTCCTCTGATTTATTTTTGATCTGTTCTGGATCTATGTGTGTGTGAACCTACTATGCATTTTTCTCAAAGATTCTTTAATGTTTGCTTTCAGAAACTCCATTTTCCTCAACTAGGGTTTCATTATATTCTATCTCGAACATCTATTCTCTGATTCTCGACATGTTGTCAATGTGTTTGTTTGTATTATCATCTATCTCAACTTGCATGTTGAAAACCCTAATTTTCATCGGGATTTTGATTGAGTTTCCTAGTCTGTTTGTTAGTGGTTGTTTGACTCACCTTATATTTATGTGAATTAGCATGTTAAAAGCCCTAATTTTGGGATCTTGCTTGAGTTTCTGTTTGTTGTTCACTTGATTTACCCTCTCCTATATCTGATTTAGCATGAGTGAAAACACTAACTTTTGGGGCTTATCCATGATTCTAAACCTATTTTGTTTGTTTGACTACTCATCTCCTCTAAACTCGTTTGATTTTCAAAAACCTTAGTTTCTTTGGGGACTAGTCAATCTCTTTTTGTTTGTGCAACACATTTGTGAAATTGCAGTGTGCTTCCATTCTCTTGACTATTTTTTGGTTTTTAGTTCTTTGCATGCTTCTGAATCTCTTCTCTATTGTTAAGTACTGAAACATCACTATCATGCCTTTTAGTTACTGCTACATGCTATTATTTTGCCACAATTTAGCTTCACGTGCCTATTACTTGTGCATTCATGTATATATATATTGAGTTCTTCCTGTAACTTGTGAGTAATTTTCAAAAAACTTTTGCTTAGAAACATTCTGATTTTACTCGCCCGTTAAGGGGTAATTGATTCTTTTCTTTTGATTGGCCTCCCTGAATCTTCCAAAAAATAATTTTACACCATGTACATAGAATTAATTGCCCATTATATTACCTTACTGCTTTTTTTATGGCAACATCCATTCTATTTACAAGGTTCATTCTCCATTTCGTTATATAACCTGTTAGCATCCGTTTGAATAAAAATCCCATGATTGAAGGGGAATGTTATACTATTTTGATTCTAATTTGTATCCATTCCATATTTGGGCTAGACTTGTACTTGTTACCTTATTTCTCTACACGTTCTCAAAACTATAAATACTCTCCTCCCTTCTCTTTGAACACACGAACAAAGAACACAATCTGAGTTCACAATTCACTCTCACTTAAACTCTCTCTTTCTGATAGTTTCACAGCTGTGGACTTTGTTTATTTTCTTCTGCACTCTTTTGCTTCTCTACTGCTACGTCTCAATCAGTTTACATGCTTCAACAACAATGTGTTTAATTCTTCCCATTTGTTTCAAGCATATTGTCGCATGTTTTCCCCTTTCCTTTATAGTTCAGTATTTAAATTATGTATGCAATCAGTTGTTTGTTATGAATTTGATACTTTATGAATCCCCTTGCCCTTTACCCTTTTGTATGTGAGTTATGATTCAGGACATAACATCACTCCAATTTGCTGTTTATGATCCTGAACTGGATTCTTTGAATCCCAAACTCAATCAATGCCCATTCCCTTTTTCCCTTCTATGCGTCTGAGCCCTAGACTGGAGTCTGATAGTGTCCTAATCACTATCTAGACTTTGGTCTGACCTTCAAAAGGTCTGCTCCTAACTTGTTCAACCAAAAAAGTGGTCAGGGGTATGCCAGCCTACTTTGCTGCTAGGTATGACCACCACCTGCCACAGCTCCCCAATTCCCCTTTCACTTTGCACTTACTCTTAGCTATAATTTCTGCTCCTCGCTTGCAAGCCATGCTTTGGGACCAGTCCGCTAGCTGCTTAATTTAAATCTAAGACAAAATCAGTATTTGTCAAGGCATGCTAAACTAAATGATTTTTGGACTTCTGGGGTTAATCTGAGCCTTGTATGCTTGTTTTTTCTCCCCTTTTACTTGATACTTGTTTTGAATGTTGAGCTAGAATTTTATCCTTTAAACTCCACAAAGGCCCCTATCCTTTCCTTCCCCTTTAGGATTAGAAGTCCTAATACCCCGTGACTAATAGGATTGGGGCGGGTAGTAGCATGCGATAATTAAACGATACCGTTCTGCGCTTTAATACCTTAACAGGGTGGGAAGGGTAGGCACGGAGATGATGATTAAACGATAACACTCTGCGTACAACTGAGTACCAGTGTTATGCAAATGATCCATGTAATGTATAAACCTAGGACCGCTTTCTCCTTCTTTATTAGTTTAACAAAATTTTCTGAATCTTTAAAGTTATTGCATTTTCAATTTCTGCTTCTCGCATGATCTTCCGAATTATTTGCACTATGTACTTGACCTTTTCCTCTACTTGCACGTTTTTTTTACAAAAATTGCTCCTTTAAAATTCAGCACTTCTTTTTAACCTTTTGTGCTTCTTGTACTTGTTTACTTACATTTACATCTAAAGTCACAAAAATTGTAGCAAGGCCGGGAACCACACTAGTGGATCTTGAGGGGTGCCTAACACCTTCCCCTCGAGATAATTTCAAACCCTTACCCAAATCTCTGGTCTGCATCTTTAATTCTTCTAAAAGTATCCTAATGCACTATAATCATTAGGTGGAGACTCTCCAATATCTCAAAACACCCAATTCCTAAAGAGGGAAAAGAGTTGACTTCCCGAATGTCGTGAACCCGATTTCGCTTTAGGAAAAAAAGGGGGTGTCAATAGTCACAAGCTTTGCATGTCCTGCCTTGAGCCAAATCTGAAGTAAGAGCATGCACCTATAGTTGATGAGCATCGAGATTCAGATCGGAGTCTGCAGCAAGAACCAACTAAGATCCAAGATCAAGCTTCAAAAGATTTATAAATAGGAATCTTGTAACTTGTAGTTCATAGGCATAGCTAGTTTAACTTTTGATTTTCCTTTTTCAGTGTAATAAAGAGGCCAGCAAGCAGTAGCAGCAGTAGCAACAGCATCAGCAAAGAAACCCTTCGTGTCTTCGAGCAAAGAGGGGCAGCTGTGGGCACGTGATTTTTGCCTCGCATGAATTACTCCGAAAGGATTCTTAAAATTATGATTTTTCCTTTAATTATTTGATTTTAGGTTTTAATTGCATAATTTCCATGTTTTTTTTGCATTTCTATGTGCATTATTTTGAAATTTATATAATTCATGAAAAATACAAAAATATGTATTGCATTTGCATTTAGGATCTAATTTTACATCTTTTTTTAGATTGATTAGTAATTAGGGTTTTACAAAAATACAAAAAATAACAAAAATTTATTTATTTTTAGCTTTAAATTTTGTTAGTTTTTCTTTAATTTGTTTAAATTCATTGTTTTAGGTTTAATTAGTTTAATTAGGTCCTAAGATTTAATTCAGATTTTTATTTTTATTTTTTAAAAGAAAAAGATAAAAAAAGATAAAAAAAGAAATAAAATGAAAAGAAATGAAAGAGAGATCAGGTTTGGGCCTTTTTAATTAAAATTCCCTAGCCCAATTAAACATTCCCCTTAAACCCATCCAAATTTCCCCCACAATCCAGGGCCCAAACCCCAAAACCCGTCCAATTAGCCCAAGTTCGTTAAGGTACCCGGTCCAGCACCCCTAATAATCTAAACGACCCCGTATTGGGCGCATTTGATCGTGACTGTTGGATCTTACTAGTCCAACGGTCCGGAACTCAGGAATACATTCATATATAACTGTCCTAATGACCCCCCCCTCCCCCC
>MU780512.1:28986-57210 GCA_026770625.1 Nicotiana glauca | reverse complement strand
CCCCCCGCCCCTTCGTCTCTCTTCTCCAACAAATCCTAGAGATCAATTCTCCACCACCTCCGCCATCTGTCACTGCCGGAAATCACCTACGACTGCGGCGTGTCCTCAAACCACCCCAAAAATTCACCATAGCTTCCACACCCCTCCCTCATACCTATGCCACCATTTGTTCCCCGCGAATCCCACTGAAAACCCCCAAATATCCCAAACCCTAGGGCGCCGCCTTTGAATGCTCCGCCATGGTCGGCGGCTCCACCACACAAATAGCCCCAAAATCACACTACATACTCACCATACTCCCCTCTTTCCAAATCCATAAACCATACCCTTTGAATAAGTGTCACGCTTGTCAAATCTTAATTCAAATGTAACACAAAAAGTTCAAAAACATCTCCTTTCGAGCCTGGAAACAGGAAATGTTTTCTTTCAAAGTTTGAGAGTCTGACTCGACGAAATTAATGTCGATTCAGTTGTTCTTAAGCAAGAACAACAGTTTCGACATAGGTTTGGTTGGGTTTCTGCTTCTGTTTGGATCCGAGCATGGCGGGGTAAGATTTATTTATCTTTTGTGATTTCTTTTTCAACTGGTTCATTTTTCCCTCATCCCTGTTTTTTTGGGTTGGTCGAATTTCATGTGGGTATTTTGGATTCGAACCGGGTCTCTTTTTTAAGTTTCCCTAATTAATTGAACTATTTAGTTTTATTGATCCACTCTCTCTTGTTGTTTAGTTTTGTTAATAAGCTTTAATGTTCCATTATAAATTTATTTGCCTAGTTAGGGAGGTTAGGCCCATAATTAATTTGCTGCTCTAAAATTGGACTCGTCAGAAGTGATTCCAGGTTTCTTTGATTAGGAAATTTAGTTAGTTTCAATTTTGGCCCATAAATGCTACAATTTGTTTACAAACAGTAATAGGCCCTAATAGGCGTTCAAAACGACTGAAAACTATAGGGTTGCCCTACCTGCAGGGATCTTTAAGCTAAAAGCAAAAATTAAAAAGGGCTAGAAGGGTTAAAATAAAATCTGCAGGGTTGCCCTACTTGCTTGCCTATAAAGGCACTTCTTTCTTGCCTCAGACTTTAGATTTTTCAAGAGCTGAAATATAGACCCTATAGAACCTAGATTTCTAAGAGCTAAAAATCCTGCAAAATTGAGGGACCTAAGAGATTTCTAAGAGCTGAAATTCCTGAAAATCAATACGACTGAAAACTCTATGAAAATACTGCTTCATGGAGTTGTTGTTCCTTCTCTCCTTTGATTTCTGCTGCCTTTAACCTCTGAAATACCTTATGAATATCCTAAGAATTGAAATAGATTAAGTTTCAAGCTAGTTTGTGTGATTTAGAAGGAGTTTAGGTTTGATATCTGTGGAAAGTACTATTTCATTGGTTTCTTCTTGTGATCTCTTCAACTCTAATTCCTGAATTAGCTGTCTAAAATATATGGGCTGAGATGAATAGAATCTGGTGTTGAAGTTTATTGTTGAGCATCAGTTTTGTGACAACCCGGCCCGTTGTCACATGAGTTACCGCCCAGTTTCTCCCATATTATATTCCTCTATGCTTCAATATCGGTATTTGAATGGATCAGATAGAATTGAATTGGTTTTAGTTGGAAATGAGGCACTTTGCCTCTTAGAAGGAAGCTTGTTTTGGAAAAGTCAACCGAAAATTGGCTATATAGTTAGAAGGATCGGATGTGAATTCCGGTGATTTAGTTAGCTTTGGGGGATGATTTGTGACGTAGGAGTGCGATCAGAATTGATTTTAGAGGCTCGGTGTAGAATTAGGCTTGAATTGGCGAAGTTTGAATTTTGGCGAATTCCGGTATATAGGTGAGATTTTGATTCGAAGGGCGGAATGGAACTCCAAGAGTTGCGGTAGCTTCGTTAGGTTATTTTGGATATGTCTGCAAATTTTCAGGTCATTCGGACATCGTTTGGTTGGATTTTAGATCGAATGCGCATTTCAAAAGTTTTAAAGAAACTTAGGCTTGAATCCGATGTGAATTGATGGTTTTAGCGTTGTTTGATGTGTTTTGATGATTGTAACAAGTTTGAATGATATTATGGGTTATGTTGGTGCTTTTGGTTGATGTCCCGGGGGCCTCAGTGTGATTTCAGATGGTTAAACGGGAGTTTGAAGCATTTGTTGTGGGTTTGATATTTTCACCTTCTAGTATTTCCGCATCTACGGAAAAGGAGCCGCATAAGGTTTCGCAGATACGGTGGGGGAGGTCCCAGAAGCGATCAAGAGTGTCCCATGGGATTTCCACAGAAGCGGAAGGTTAGGCGCTTTAGTGGTGCCGCATAAGCAGATAATAGACCGTAGAGGCGGTCGAGGGGATAACGCATAAGCGGATGTTTGGATCGCATAAGCGATCCCCGATGGTTTTAGGTTAGACTGCATAAGCGGTCCATATGTCGCATAAACGGGACCGCAGGTGCGGTCAGTTGACCGCAGAAGCGAAAAATCGCTGTTGCAGAAGGGTTCATATCATTAATTCATCCGCGAGCCTATGTCAATTTTCCTCCATTGTGGAGCGATTTTGAGAGCTTGGAGGTGATTTTGAAGAGGGATTCAAGGGTTAATGATTGGAGGTAACTTCCTTGGCCTAATTATTCAAGTTTATGGTAGAATTATCATGGAAATTGGTGGAAATTCATTAAAAAGGGGTAAAGCTAGGCCTTGAGTTTTAATATTTCAAATTGGAATTTGATAGGTCATTTGAGCTCGGATTTGGGAGTTCTTGGTATGTATGGACTCGATGCGAGACGAGGAATCCGGTAATGTGAGTTTTGTAATATTTCGAGAAGCGGACCCGGGGCTCGAGTTTTGCTAGTTTCGAGATTCTTGATATTTTTTGATTATTTTTGATTGGGTATTGTTCCCTTGGCATATTGTATTGCATTCGCTCTGATTTTTGTTAGATTAAACGCGTGTGGAGGCCGAATTGAGGGGCAAAGGCGTTGCGAGCTAGAGCTTTCACCGGTTCGAGGTGAGTAATACTTGTAAATGATATCCTGAGGGTTTGAAACTCCGAATTTGCACATCATAGTGTTGTATTGTGGTGACTTGTATGCTAGGTATGAGTGTGGGGTAGAGCAACGTTGGGGATTGTGACTTGGTCCATTAAGGTTGTTGATTTTACTGCGTGATTGACTGAAAACTACTTGATGCTATCATGATTTGGGCTGATTGCCATTTTTTTGGGGCTTCGTGACGACTATTTGAATCCTTCAGGGACTGATATCACTGTTTTTGCATTACGTTGTATATTTTTTTTTTATCTCAGTCCAAGGTTCTAAATACTGTTTTGCAAACTCAGCTATCTTTCAAAGATTTGAAAACTTAAATGATATTTTACTGACGTTTCGAGCTGATAACTGCTATTTTACTATTGCTCAAGGGTCTTATGTGCATTTCTGGACTGTGCATGGATCGATCTGCGCACCGCAGTGGTGTGACATTGATATTGCCCTTGGGGTGTAGGAGCCCCTTCGGAGTCTGAACCCCACAGTGAGCGCGGACACCCAAATGGATCGGGCTGTACGCCGCATCGTTCATGTGCATTGCATTGCATTCACGCATTGATTCCTGTCTGTACTACGTGGTATGACATTTAGCAATCTCATATCATTGGCATCAATGCTATTTCTTGCACTGTGTACCAGATACCCTGGTATTATTTGTAAATAGAGTGCTGTGCCCGAGGGGCTGACTTGTGTGCGAACTTGCACTACCTGATATCGCATTCATATTCTTGTTGTTGGAAAAAGAATATTTTTCAAAAGAGATTTTTAAACTGAGCTAGATGTTTCTAAAGGATTTTCACGGTTTCACTATTTTGTTCAAAAGGTTGTACTGTAGTATATAGCATGATAGAGTGTTCTTGTGGGATTTCTTACCGCTCAGTTATTATTTACTCTTATTACCACTGAGTTGGAAGTACTCACTTTACTCCCTGTACCACGTGTGCAGATTCAAGTGTCCCGGGAGCATAGTTGAGCTATTTGCTGCTTCAGAGCTTCTCAGCAGTTGTCGAGGTAGCTGCCTGACGTTCGCAGGACTCGACTTCTCCCCTATCCCTTTATTATTTCCGCATTTCAGAATATCAGTATTACTGAGGATGTATTATTTTGTTATCTTAGAGGCTCTAGACTGATGACACCAAGTCTTTGGGAGTTTTATGGGCAGTTGTTATGATTTCTGTACCACTTCTGTCTATAATCACTGTTTAGAACTATATCATCTGTTAATCTAATGCTATAAATTGTAAAATGGGATATGTGGTTGAGTTGTGAGTGTTATATGGTCGGGCATGCCTAGCATTTGATGTTGGGCGCCATCACGATCGAGATTGGGGTCGTGATAAGTTTTTGTTGGTCTAGAGCAGTTTCCTAGGTTTAGTTCTACTGCTGGGCCCTGCTATTTTGCTGCTGACCTTCTTCCCTTATTCTTTTCCATTTCCAGGTGTTTCTCAACCTCTGAATCAGTGAATGTTTTGGTTGAGTTTGTAAGATGAACCACTAGTGGAATACATGCTTTACGGAGTTTAAATTATCTTCTGATTTTCCTCTTACTTTAGTATTCTTATAATAGATATGTAATTTTCATGCTATTCATCTATATGTTTAGAGTGGTGTAGGTAGTTGAATATGAATGTATCAGTATCATGTTATAGTTAGATCAGTGTTGTTTATTGCTATATGTGCAGAGTTTTCCTTTTCGTGGTAATGTAGCCTATATGTTAAATCCGTGTTTCACCTTTGTTATAAATTGATGGGGTGTCATTTGGCAAAGATTGTGTAAGTTTTGCCAGCAGAATATGCTTTGCTAATGATTTATTCAGTTTAAATTGAAGGTTTGAAAGTAACGGTACTTGTTATTTGTTTGGTAAAATCAAATTTCTCAGAACTTTGTTTTTTTTCAAAATTTGTCCTTTGTCGAAGTTCCTTGTGACTGACAATGAGAGCCATGCTTATATTGAATAAATTTGTGAGCTGGATTATATCAGTACAGGGGCTCGATCCTGAGTCCCCGCTTTTCAGTTATACTGTAACCTCAAATTGGGATTTCCATTTTGGGCTTACTTTTAGCCACACGAATAATAGGACTCCATAAGTCATTAGGCTCATCAGGGCACGTGCTTGAAGCTGTTAGGATTAAATGTTGGGCCGAGTAATTCTTAAATTCAAGGCTTGCTAAGTAATTAACGGGCTTAGAGATTTCTTTAAAATAAATTCGTATGACACTCTTTATTTACTCAATTGGTTTTCTCTTTCAAAATTAGATTGGAGGTGTGTTATATTAGGCAATACAAATAGCTATGGCCCTCAAAATATAGTTAAGTATGAACCTCTTTTAAAATGATGTTGCGGTGCGCCACACCAAATAAAATCACACATGTGTGGCCGTCGTATAATTATTTTTTTAAAAATACTTAGAATTCGAGGCATGCGATTTAGCGAATTTCCATGGCCCTCGCAACGTTAACAACACGTTAGTTACTCTAGGCGCGTTATTTAATAATATTACCTTCTTAAACTCGGGTGTGCATTTTATGTGACCCAAATCCAAATCCTAAAATATTGAATAAAATGTGTTTTGGATTGCGGGTGCATTTCATGTGACGCGATCCAAAGAAACATTTTAGACAGCGTTTAATTTTCCTTAAAATTATTTTAAAGCGTTAAATAATTTAAAATTGCACTATAGGTTTGAACATGTATTAAAATCAGATAATAAATCGATTGTAATAGTTTAAGCGACTGTACTAGAACCACGGAATCCGGGGGTGCCTAACACCTTCCCCTGGGTTAACAGAATTCCTTAGTCAGAATTTCTGGTTTGCAGACTTGACAAGGAAAGTCGAAATTTTCCTCGATTTGGGATTCAAAATAAACCAATGACTTGGGAATGCAAATAAACTATCCCACGTGGCGACTCTGATCATAAATTATCCCATTTTGAATAGTGTCACTTAAAGTGGAAAAACTCCCTTATATATTATCCTCCGGGGTGGAGTGTAAAAAAGAAGATGTGACAAAGAATATCTCGCAAATCCCAGGTACAGTTTTCAAATGCAAACCCATTAAGCTTGGCCTAACTACACATATACAAATCAAAAGCTCGCAAATGCGAGGTCAGAGGCCGGCAAAAAAAACAGCGACATTGATTTCCATCAACATTAGGCTAAGCGTCTGAAACTCACCCGAGCCCTCGAGGCTCCAAATAGAACATTGACACAAGTCTAAAAATATCGTATGAACTTGCTTGCGTGATCAAAATATTGAAATAACATCTAAAACTACGAATTGAGCTCTAAAAGGCAAGAATTTCAATCAAATTTTCAATAACTTCTAAAATACACTAAGCGTCCTATTCCTATCAAATAAACTCCAAATGATACCAAATTTTGCAGACAAGTTCTAAATACCATAACTAACTATTCCATGTTCTAAAATAAAATTCTGAGCTCAATAGCTAAAACTCAATCTACGATCAAACATTTCAACTTAAAATTGCTAAATTTTGGCAAATCAACCTCCAAACTTCTAAAACCAATTTCAGTCATACACCCAAGTCTAAAATCACGATGCGAAGCTATCAGAGTCATAAAAACACAATTCCGAGGTCATTTTCACAAAAGTCAAAGTTTGGTAAATATTTTCAAATTTAAACCTCTAAGTCAAGAATCAAGGGTCCAAATATACCCGAATTCTTCCTGGAACAAAACTAATCAACACCGCAAATCATAAAAGAAACAATGCAATTTGAAGCATAAAGGGGATAATATGGTGAAATTTCACAAACGACTGATCGGGTCGTTATATTTTCCCCTTCTTAAAACAAACATTCATCCTCGAACGTGCGTAAGGACATACCTAAAATGGTGAATATATGAGGATGACGACTCCGCATGCCATGCCCGATCTCCCTGGTTGCCTCCTCGACCGGCCCCCTCCATTGAACCTTCACTAAAGCAATATCCTTTGATCTAAACTTCCGGACGTGCCAGTCAAGGATCGCCATGGGCTCCTTATTGTAAGTTAAATCCTCATCTAACTAGACTGTGCTGATGTCTAGAACATGGCAAGGATCACCATAATACTTCCAAAACATAGAGCCATAGAACACCGGATGAACCGCGGATAAACTAGGTGGCAAGGCAAGCATGTCGGCCACCACTCCAACAGTTTCAAAGATCTCAAAAGGACTGATATACCTAAGGGTCCACTTTGCCTTCTTCCTGAACCTTGTCGCACCCTTTATGGGTGAAACCTAGAGCAAGAATCGCTCTCCAACCGTGACTGAAACTTTGAGAACCTTCCGACCTATATAGCTCTTTAATCTTGATTGTATTGCACGATGTCGATCCTAGATCATCTTGACCTTCTCCAAAGCATCTCGAACATGATCTGTGTCTAATAACTTAGCCTCTCCCGGCTCAAACCACCCAAATAGAGAATGACACTATCTCCCGTAAGAGCTTTATCAGATCCATATGGATACTCAACTAGTAGTTGTTGTTGTAGGCAAACTACGTGAGTAGCAAGAACCAATCCAAAGCACCCTCGAAATCCATAACACAGGCACGACGCATACCCTTCAATATCTGAATAGTACGGTCAGATTGTCTGTCCGTATGAGGAAGAAATGTTGCACTCCACTCAACCCGCATGCCAAGCTAATGTTGTTTATCCTTATAAAAATGTGAGGTAAACTTTGTACCCCAATCAGAGATGATAGATACCGCTACACCATGAAGTCGAACAATCTTGCAGATATAAACCTTAGCCAGATGCTCTAAAGATTAGGTTGTCACTAGAGGAATAAAATGAGCCAACTTGGTCAATCTATCCAAATCATCCATAGTGTATTAAAATTCCTCTGAGTCTGTGGGATCCCAACAACAAATTCCATGGTGATACACTCCCATTTCCACTCAGAAATCACAAGTTGTTGAAGCAAACCACCCGATCGATGATGCTCATACTTCACCTGCTGAAAATTTAGGCACCGAGCTACATAATCCAATATGTCCTTCTTGATCCTCATCTACCAATAATGCTGCCTCAAGTCCTGATACATCTTAGCAGCACCCAGATGAATGGAGTACCACGAGCTGTGGGCCTCTTAATGAAACAAATCATGCTAACCATCTACTTTTGTCTCACATAATCGGCTCTGCATCTACAATATAGCATAATTCCTATTTGTAACCTCCTTGGCATCACTATATTGAATCATGTCCTTGAGGACAACCAGATGGAGGTCGTCATACTGACACTCTCTAAAACAGTCATATAGAGAAAATCGAGAAACCACAATGACAAGAACTCGACTGGGCTCTAAAATATCTAGTCTAACAAACTAGTTGGCTAAGACCTAAACCTCTGATGCTAATGTCTCTCTCCTACCGCTAGATATGCTAAACTACAACAACTCTTTACCTTTCAACTCAAGTTATTGGCCCCCACATTGTCCATGTCGAGATGAAATAGAATGGTGATATCATAGTCCTTAAGTAACTCTAACCACCTCCGTTGCCTCAGTTTAAGATCCTTCTATCTTAAAAGATGTAGTAGACTGGTCGGTAAACACCTCATAAGGAACATCATGCAAATAATGCTACCAGATTTTCGATGCATAATCAACCGCTAACAACTCCAAATCATGGATTGGATAATTCTTCTTATGAGTCTTCAGTTATCGAGACGCGTAGGAAATCACCCTATCGTCTAGCATCAGCACCGCACCAAGGCCAACACGTGTCACATCATATTACACAGTATAAGATCCACAGCCCATAGGCAACACCAACACTAGGACTATATTCAAAGAATTCTTGAGCTTTTGAATGCTTGCCTCACACTCCTTTGTCCATATGAAAGGAACACCCTTCTAGGTCAATCTGGTCATAGGCCTGGCAATATATCAGAAGCCCTTTACAAAAAGACGATAATAGGTGGCCAAACCAAGGAAGCTCTAGATCTCAGTAGCTTAAGATGGTCTGGCCAACTCTACACTGCCTCATTCTTCTTCGGATATACCTTGATCCCCTCACTCGACACCATATGACCCAAAAATGCCACAGAATCATGCACAAATTCACACTTTGAGGACTTTGCATATAACTTTTTCTCCGTCACGGTCTGGAGCATAATCCTCAAATGCTGCTAATGACCTTCCTAACTATAGGAGTACACCAAGATGTCGTCAATCAACATAATGAAAAATAAATCCAAATAAGGCTAGAATACACTATTCATCTGTTGCATAAAGGTTGATGGGGCATTAGTCAGCCCAAATGATATTATGAGGAACTCATAGTGATCATAACTAGTCCAAAAGGTAGTCTTCGATTTATCTGTATCCCGAATCTTCAACTGATGAAAACATAAACGAAAATTAGTCTTGGAGAACACTCTGGCACCCTGTAGCTGATTAAATAGGTCATCAATGCATGTCAATGGATACTAGTTTTTTGCTGTAACCTTTTTCAATTGATGATAATCAATACACATACGCATAGAACCATCCTTCTTCTTCACAAACAAGATCGAAGCGCCCAACACTAACACACTTGGCCGAATGAATCCCTTATCAACAACTCTAGTAACTACTCTTTTAACTCCTTCAGATTCGCTGGGGGCATACGATATGGTAGAATAGAAATGGGTTGATCCCTCGGCAACAAGTAAATACAAAATCGATATCCTTGTCGGGTGGCATGCCTAGCAAATTTGCTGGAAATACATCTAGAATGTCTCCTACTACCGGAACTGATTCAACGGTAGGAACATAATCTAATGCATTATACCCCTTCTCAACCATCTGTTGAGTCTTTAGAAATTACATAACCCTACTAGGAATATAATCTAATGCATCCCTCAACTCTAACTATAGTAATCCAAACATAACTAGCGCATAGTCTTGGTGTGACAATCAAGAATAGCATGTTAAGGCAACAACCGGTCCATGCCAATGATAACATCAAGGTCTACCATACTAAGTAACAACATATCAATCATGGTCACAAAACCACCAATAACCACGAAACACGAGCGATACACATGGTCCACAACAAAAGAACCTCCCACAGGTGTACACACAAAAATAGGAGAACTCAAGGAATCACGTGTCATATCCAAATACAGAGCAAAGTAAGATGACATATCTAAATAAGTGGATCGCGGATCAAATAAGACTGATGCATCTTTATGAAAAACTGGAACCATACTTGTATTGACTGAATCTGAAGCAACATATTTGACTTACTCGGAAGAGGATAGAATCTTACTAGGCCTCCTCTCTAGGGCGACCTCTACCTGGCCGTCCCCCAACCCTATCTGATTATTTGGGTAGAGTAGCGACTAGGGAAGATATCATGGATTGAGAAGTCTGTGGACTTGACTGGATTTGTAGAGCCTTAGTAATCTGAGAAGGTGCACCCCTACTAAGTCTAGGGCAATCTCTGACTATGTGGCAGGTATCACCATGCTCAAAATAAGCTCTCGATGTACGTGAGGGATGGAACTAATTTGTATCTAGATGGATGGACTAGCCGCTGAAGGCACCCAATGCAAAAGGTGCACTAAAAAGTGGTTGAGCAAAGTGTGCAACCTGAGATCTCGGAACAACCGAAGAACTACTAGAAGCTATAACTATTGAGTACACTGGACAACTCACATAGACCCTACCATGACGGGCTGAAGCTGCAACATGACCACTACTAAATCATCCTGTTCCATGAGACCTCTTCGCCACCTTATCATCTCAATCACAATATCTCACACCCTCCAATCGCTATGTAATCTCACCAACTACTTATAAGGAGTATCTTGCTCCAACTCCTTGGCCATGCTTATCTAATACTCTAGTTGAGCCCCTCGATGAATCGACGGACTCGCTCCTTGATCGTAGTAACCAAGGCTAGTGCATGCTTGGACAAATAACTTAATCGGATAGCATACTCTGACACTGACATAGGACCCTTGCATATCCGCTCAAACATTGCACGCCAAGAAATTCAAAGGGTCTGAGGAACAAAACCTCTGAATAAACACTCTAAAAAACTGATCCGATATAACTGAAGATGCCTCGGCTAGGCTCTCTACCTCGTACGCCTGCCACCATTGATATGCTGCTCCCTTTAGCTAGAACATAGTAAAAGCAACGCCACTCGTCTCCACAATGACCATAGTCTAGAGAATCTAGTGACACTCCTCTATAAAATCATGTGCATCCTCTAAGGAAAAATCACTAAGAGTAGGAGGGTGGTACTTCTTGAACCTATCGAGCCTAAGTTGCTCCACCTCAGATGTTGCTTCCCTAACCACGGCCTGAACCGGAGCAATAGGCTATACCAGTATAACCTCTGGGAACTGATTAACTTAGACTTACTGCTCTAGGGTATGGGCCTTGAGAGTCTGTACTCCTCCCCCAGCCTAATATGTGGATAGTGCAAGTGGGATCAACCTCGCCCGAGCGAAGGTGCTAAACATGCTCATGAACTGTACAAGGGTCTCCTGAAGTGCTAGGGTGGAAATAGGCTCCTTGAATGTCTAACCCCTAACTAGAGCTGTTGGGGGCTCCTCTGTTGTATATTGGGCAAATTCTCTGACAGCACTGTATGTCCCTCCTCGATCCCTAACCCGACCCTGGCCTCTCGTAGCTCTACCAAGGGGAGGGGCTGTCTGATCATCCGATCCTACAGTACGTGTCCTCACTATCTATGAAAGAATATAAAATCAAAATTTAAGTTTTTAAAATCAACCACTTTGCACGATAAGGAATCATGCAAGTGACGTTTTCCTAACAGCCTCAAAGACTCTTGAAGATAAGTACAGACGTCTTCATGCCAATACGCAATACTCTACTAAACCTGCTTATGACTCGTAACACATATGAACCTAGAGCTTTGATACTAACTTGTCATGGCACCAATTACCTTTTGAGGATTTCGTGATGGCACCGAGTCTCTATGACTAGTTAAGCGTCACAAATTACAACAACTTAACAGATATATAGAACACGTTATCGAAAATGACTGAATAATGATAAAACCTCATGAAAACCAAATCTCACAAATACACACCCCAAAACTGGTGGAACTATGTCAGAAGCTATATAGAATGCAACTAAAGTACTTCTACATTACTGTTCGAAAGTAAATACAACAATTATGAAAATAGGGGAAGGTGACTGTGAGGCCTGAGGACACCGAGCAGGCATAACTTAAAGTCTCCGGTAAAGGAAGCTAGCAGGAAACCTCTATCAACCAGAACAAGCAGACGTACCTGGATCTCCACAAAAAATGTGCAAAAGCATAGTATGAGTACACAACAAAGGTACCAGTAAGTATCAAGTGTAACCTTACTAGAATAGTGACGAGGCCAGGTCAAGACACCTAATAAGATATGAAATAGAAATTATAAAAATGTAATGCAGATAAGTTAGCAAAAGTGAAGAATAACTGATATATAATAAGATAAATTCAAAAACTAGTACCGGAAGCTAGCAATAGAAATAACATAAAAGAAGCAACTAAAGTGCTACAATTAAATTGTACGGAATACAACTACTAGAATAATAAAGAATGAAGAAACAAGAAATATTCCTTCCGCAACACTTTGCAACATGAAACACACATCAAGAAACACAACAAGGTACTGCCTCGTGTATTGTGAAAACAAATCTTAGTACCGCCTCGTATAATCAAGAATCACAAATGAGGTACCGCCTCGTAGTCTCATTTCTCAATTTCAATCATAATCTTCCATTATACCATCACGTGAGCCTTACATTTAAAAATAGGTTTTGAAAATTGTTTTTCTGAAATAGCTATATGCATTTTAGCCCACTTTGTGACGCTGCATGGCTTCACATAGTTTCCCTACAAGAAATAATGCACATAAGTTCCATATTACTGCCACATGCACATCAACCCAAGCCTCGTACTGCCTCATGCACGTCAATATCATATCATAATAACAATTCACATCACAAGTTCCTATATATCACAAATTTCGAACAACAACAATATCAATGTTTCCACAATACTAGCCTATGGCTCCAACACAACGTATACAAGAATATCAACAACAAGAATGGATGAAAATTTCTCAATAAGATAGATGTTTCAATAATAGCCAACATCGCCTTTGCATAATAATGACTTCCATAACTTCAACACCAAATATCAAAACAATGAGAGATATAATGTATAACAATAATATTAGAAAGGACTAACTTCTGACTAAAAGGCAAAACATTCAATAGTGAGTCTCAAATTATGGAAATCCACAAATAAAGTAATAACATGAATAGTTACTCCAACAATGATAACAGTGAAGAGATAGCATGTGAATATAAAGGAGACTATAAGTTCAACTAAAGCATGGGAGCAATATAGCTAGTAGGACATAAAACAAATACTAAGAAAATCAACTAAGGCATTTAAGGATATTCTAACACAATTTAGGATAACTTGACTATGAGAATTTAGAACATAATAAGGCATTTCAATTAACGCATGGAATTAGTCTAAGTAGCCTAAACCGGTCAAATAATACGTGCAATTTGTGTACTCACTCGCCACCTTACGTACTTTGATTTCACTTAGAACAGTTGAATCAAACAATATCAATCCTATAGGTACGACACTTTCCTCAATTAGGCCAATTCGATACTAAAAAATAGCTTTACCTATAAAATTCACCTCCATGCGGCTCAAATCTAACCAAAATCAACTCGATATCATCAAAAAAATGCTAGGGAATGCAATTGCAATAGATAAAGTTAAGATTTATACACTTTTTCCAAAAAGTCAACAAAAGCCAACCCGGGGTTCGGCCATTCAAAACTCGGGTCCAACGGTAGATTCCGTCAGCCTATGACCTACGAGTTCATATATGTGATTAGTTTCAAAATTCGATTCCTAATTGACACTCAAAACTCAATTATTATTTTCCAGGAAAAAACGGACAAAGTTTCATAAATTTCTACTTTGATTCACGTGATTATCATTTTAAAATATAAGATATATTGATGAAATATGATTAGAAATCAATTAGAATCACTTACCCAAAGTTTACACGTGAAAATCCCCTCTCCAAATCGTCCCCTACAAAGTCTAGGGTTCAAATATGAGGTAATGAACCCAAAAATCCCATCCTTCAGCTACTTGATCAATCGTAGATGTCACAAAACTGACCTAGGGTTCGCAAACCCTCCCATCTCCGCTATCATCACAATTGCGATGAAAAGTTCGCAATTGCGAACCCTGGACCTTCGCAATTGCGACTAGGTCAATCATAATTGTGAACTAGCTCATTTCAAGGTACACTTCGCAAATGCAAACCCAGCAGGCTTGGCTTACCTTCACAAACGCAAACAAGAATCTCCCAAATGCGAGATGAGATGCCTTCAGAAAAACCAACAAATTTGATTTCCAATAACACTCCCCTAAGCGTCTGAAATTCACCCGAACCCTCGGGTCTCCAAACAGAACATTCACACAAGTCTAAGAACATCATACGAATTGGATCGTGCGATTAAAACAAACAATTAAAATCTTAAACTACGAATTGAGCTCTAAAATGCAAGAATTTCAAAAAAAAAATTCAAGAACTTCTAAAATTACAACTAAGCGTTCAATTCCTATCAAATCAACTCCAAAAAATAAAAAAAATTACAAACAAGTTCTAAATGCCGAAATGGACCTCTAAAATTAAATTCCAATCTCAATAGCTAAACGTTAACTTACGGTTAACTTTTCAATATAAAATTGCCAAATTTCGGCAAATCAACCTACATATTTTAAATCACTTCCAGAGATATGCCTAAATCTGAAATCATGATATGAATATATCGAAATCATAAAACACTATTATGGGTTCATTTTCACAAAAGTCAAAGTTTGATCAACATTTTCGAATTTAAACATCTAAGTCAAGAATCAAGGGTCCAAATCAACCCGACAGCTTTCTGGTATGAAACTAATCAACCCCACAAATCATAAAAGCAATAACACACAATTGTGAAGCATGAAAAGAGATAACAGAATGAAATTTCACAAAATGGTCTAATGGGTCGTTACACAACCTATCCCGCAAATATCACGACCCAAATTACCAATCATGGAATCGTGATCATACCTAACACATATTTCAAGGCAATCCAACATTAGCCACAATGAACTAACCAATTTAACAGTTAAAGTCATCATAATCAAGATAAACAGCAAAATCTCATAAATGCATATAAAGGCTACAACCAAATGTTTCGCAAATCTATTCCCAAGAGGTCTCACAAGTACATGATTCACTAGGAGTACTAAATACAAGTCAGCAAAGAAAACTATTTAAACAAATGAAAGTAATGAGATCAGAGGCCTGCAGAAAACCAGTAATATTCGTTTCCATCAAAATTTCGCTAAGCGTTCGAAACTCACCCGATCCCTCAGGACTCTAAATAAAACATTCACATAAGTCTAAAAATATAGTATGAACTTGCTCGCACAATCAAAATAATGATATAACATCTAAAACTACAAATTGAGCTCTAAAATGCAAGAATTTCGAAGAAATTTTCAAGAACTTCTAAAATTACACTAAGCGTCCTATTCCTATCAAATCAACTCCAAATGATACTAAATTTTGCAGACAAGTTCTAAATACCATAACTGCCTATTTCTAGATATAAAATAAAATTCTAAGCTCAGTAGCTAAAAGTCAATCTACGGTAAGACTTTTCAACTTAAAATTGCCAAATTTCGGCAAATCAACCTACGAACTTCAAAAACTAATTCTAGGTATACGCCCAAGTTTGAAATAATGATACGAAGATATCTGAGTCATAAAAAAACTATTCCGAGGTCATTTTCACTAAAGTCAATGTTTGCTCAACGTTTTTACATTTAAACCTCTAAGTTAAGAATCAAGGGTCCAAATCTACCCGAAAGCTTCCTGGAACGAAACTAGTCAACACCAAAAATCATAAAAGAAATAATGTATGTGGCAAAATTAGAGGGTCTAATTTCTTGCTATCTAGTCACTTCATAAGAACACCTCGAGACTTCGAGACCCCAACGATGCAAAGCTGTGATCGAGTTCCATCCCTCGGACCTCGCTGAGGTTTGACTTAAAGAGGATATAGATCGAGGCTAGAGTAAAATGGGGAACTCCCAAGGAACACCACTTAGTATGACAAAGTCGTCTTACCCAGAGCCTGTATCAAGGCGTCGCATCTAGGCATCCAATATCTATGACTTCACAATTACTATATATTTTGTACTTTGACAAGATTCTCCTACTATATAAAGGGTATCCTCAGCATTTGTAAGGAACCTGATGTTGCTCCAACTATTCCACACGAAATAATAACTCTATATGTTTCTTTTTCCTCTAACTTACTCGCTCAAGATCATCACCATGTTTTACTGTCGATGCCCCCTTTTTTTCCTAAATCGGAATCGGGTTCATGACATTCTGGAAGACAACTCTTTTTTCACTTTGGGAATTGGGTTTTTTGAGAGTTTGGAGAGTCTCCACCTAATGATTATAGTGCATTAGGATACTTTTAGAAGAATTAAAGATGCAGACCAGAGCTTTGGGTAAGGACTTGAAATTATCTCAAGGGGAAGGTGTTAGGCACCACTCAAGATCCACTAGTGTGGTTCCCGGCCATGCCACAATTGTGACTTTAGATATAAATGTAAATAAACAGTACAAGAAGCACAAAAGGTTAAAAAGAAGTACTGAATTTTGAAGGAGCAATTTTTGTAAAAAAAACGTGCAAGCAGAGGAAAAGGTCAATTACATAGTGCAAATAATCCGAAAGATCAAGCGAGAAGCAGAAATTGAATATGAAATAACTTTAAAGATTAAGAAAATTTTGTTAAACTAATAAAGAAGGAGAAAGGGGTCCTAGGTTTATAAATTAAATATATTATTCACACAACACTGGTACTCAGTTGTACGTGGAGTGTTATCATGTAATCATCATCTCCATGTCTACCCTTCCCACCCCGTTAAGGTATTAAAGCGCGGAACAACATCATTTACTTATCGCATGCTACTACCCGTCCCAATCCTATTAGTCCCGCGGTATTAGGACTTCCAATACTAAAGGGAAAGAAAGGGATGGGGGCCTTTGTGGAGTTTAAAGGATAGAATTCTAGCTCGACATTCAAAACAAGTATCAAGTAAAAGGGGAGAACAAACAAGTATACAAGGCTCAGATTAACCCCAGAAGTCAAACAATCATCTAGTTTAGCATGCCTTGACAAACACTGATTTGGTCTTAGATTTAAATTAAGTAGCGAGCGGACAGGTTAAACACATGTATTTAAAAGAAAGTCTGCATTAGGCAACTCGGATACAGTTGTCAGGGACTGACCCAATTTGTTAATTAGCCAACCTTTTGTTTACGAGTTCAAATAAAAAACCTAGGCGTAGGATCTATTAATTTTAGCAAAAAGATGCAAAGAGTTACCAGTAGTTTCAGAAAAATGTAAGTTCATTTTAGAAAAAGAGTTATCAGTTGAAATAAAGAGAAAAGATGCAAACCGATTTTAGAAAAGAGTTACCAGTTATTTCAGAAAAGATGTAGACTGATTAAAAGGTTTACGAGTTTAGGGGAAGTACAGATTGGTTATAGGAAAAGGTTTACCAATTTTAGCGAAGTAGAAAAATACCAATTTTAGTAAAGACACGAGTTCCAGCAATCGATACTGCTTAAGTACTAACGATGCTATTAAAGACGAGGTTTCCTATAGGCATGCTTTCTATAGGTTTACTGATTTTAACACCCTTTCATGACATTAATAGGAGTCTTATACACATGATGTCTATATGCAACTTTGTTATTAAGCCTATAAACAGTTTGCCTAATGACATTTTTATATGTAGAAATGCAAGAGCCTACAGACATGATCTCTATATGTGTTTTTACAGTAACATGAATGTTAAATCCAATAGACATGCTTTCTAGGTGATTTTGCAGTAAAGTTAAGCGTTAAATCCTATAGGCATAGTCTCTATGTGATTGAATCAGTATTAAAGACCCTACAGGCAGGATTTCTATTTTGATCAAAATAAAAATCATAACTCATGATTTCTATCCCTTGGATACAAGAAAAGTAAAGACCCCTCCCACACCCTTTTACTATACTCCCCGAATTTCATACAAAATTATTACAACCCAATTAATCAAATAGGAAATTAAAATATACACCAAAAGCTAATAGTTAGATCTGAGCAGCCTGAATCAACC
This sequence comes from Nicotiana glauca, assembly GCA_026770625.1. Classification (NCBI taxonomy): domain Eukaryota; kingdom Viridiplantae; phylum Streptophyta; class Magnoliopsida; order Solanales; family Solanaceae; genus Nicotiana; species Nicotiana glauca. Next base: position 38,928 of record MU780512.1, on the reverse strand, counting down.
TTAATGTCTAATAACATGCGATTGAGCCACTTCCGGGATCCAGATTTCCGAAGCCTTCTCTTTATCCAAGGTGTTTCAAAGTTCCAAGGAATTTCAGGGATTCCAGGCATTACTTACACCCAGGATACTATCAGAATTAGAATAGTGCATTGTATAATAGCCAACTCTCATGCATCCAAGTTCAGAGGGAGCTCAGGGGTCCCAAAGCATGGCTTGCAAGAGAGGGGCAGAACTTATAGCTAAGAGTAAGTGCAAAGTGAAAGGGTAATTGGGGAGCCATGGCAGGTGGTGGTCATACCTAGCCACAAAGTAGGCTGGCACACCCTGACCACTTGTTTGTTTGAACAAGTTAGGAGCAGACCTTTTGAAGGTCAGACCAAAGTCTAAATAGTGATTGGGACACTATCAGACTCCAGTCCAGGGCTCAGACACATAAAAGGGGAAAAGGGAATGGGAATTGATTGAGTTTGGGATTCAAAGAATCCAGTTCAGGATCAAAAACAACAAATTGGAGTGTTGTTATGTCCTGAACCATAACTCGCATACAAAAGGGTAAAGGGAAAGGATATTCATAAAGTATCACATTCATGACAAACAACTGATTGCATGCATAATTTAAATACTGAACTACAAAGGAAAGGGGAAACATGTGACAATTGCCTGAAACAAATGGGCAGAATTAAACACATTGTTGTTGAGGCATGTAAAATAATTGAGAGATACCAGTAGAGAAGCAAAAGAGTGCAGAAGAAAGCAAACAAAGTCCACAGCAGTGCAAGTATCAGAAAGAGAGTGTTTAAGTGAGAGAAAATTGTGAACTCAGATTGTGTTTTGTGTTCGTCTGTTCAAAGAGAAGGGAGGAGAATATTCATTTTGAAAATGTGTAGAGAAATAAGGTAACAAGTGCAAGTCAAAGACAAATATGGCATGGGTACAAATCAGAATCAAATTAGTATAAAATTCCCTTTCAATCGAGGGATTTTTATTCAAACGGATGCTAACAGTTTTTTAAATAGGGAAAAGGGAGAATGAACCTTGTAAATAGAATGGATGTTGCCATAAAAGAAGCATTAAGGTAATATAATGGACAATTAAGTCTAAGTACAGGGTGTAAAATTATTTTTGGAAAGATTCAGGGAGGCCAATCGAAGGAAAAGAATCAATTATCACTTAACCGGCGAGTAAAATCAGAATTTTACTGAGGAAAAGTTATTGAAAATTACTCACAAGTTACAGGAAGAACACAATATATATACATGAATGCACAAGTAATAGGCACGTGAATATAAGTTGCGGCAAAATAATAGCGTAGCAGTAACTAAAAGGCATGATAGTCAAGTTTCCGTGCTTAACAATAGAGAAAAGATTCAGAAGCATGCAAAGAATTCAGAACCAAAAAATAGTGAAGAGAATGGAAGCACACTGCAATTTCACGAGCGAGTTGCACAAACAAAAAGAGATTGAATAGTTCCCAAAGAATCTAAGGTTTTCGAAAATCGAACAAGTTTAGAGGAGATGAGCAGTCAAACAAACAAAACAGGTTTAGAATCCCGGATATGCCCCAAAATTAGGGTTTTCACTCATGCCAAATCAGATATAGGATCGGGTAAATCAAGTGAATAACAAATAGAAACTCAAACAAGATCCCAAAATTAAGGCTTTTAACATGCTAATTCAGATAAAAATAAGGTGAATCAAACAACCACTAAAAAATAGACCCGGAAACTCAAACAAAATCCCCAAGAAAATTAGGGTTTTCAACATGCGAGTTCAGATAGAAGATAATACAAACAAACACAGTAAAAACATGTCGAGATTCAGAGACGACATCTTCAAGATAAAATAACATGAAACCCTAGTTGAGGAAAATAGAGTTTCTGAAAGCAAACACTAAAGAATCTTTGAGAAAAATGCATAGAAGGTTCACACACACATAGATCCAGAATAGATCTAAAATAAATCAAAGCAACCTCAAAGATTAGGGTTTCGTAAGAAACCCATGAGATGAGACAGGCTTTGGAAGCCATTGATCTAAGCGGGATAGTCGAAGATTGAACTCGAATGGCCATGGCTGGCCGGATAGAGGTTGAAGATGACCGGAGAATAGCCATCGAGCAAAGCTTGGTCGAGACCTTTTCAAGATCTGGTCATAGGACCTTAGAGATGAGACTATAGAAGCCATGAGAGGCCGGTGTAGGGCTCCAATGAGTCTGGGAGCCATGGATTAGGGTTTCGATGGGAGGCGGAGGCTAGGATTTTGAGAGATCTCGAGAGACGAGAGTGTTTGAGGGTGGCAGATTGGGAAAATGAGATAGGGTTAGGCAGTTGTGTGAATTAAAAACGGTAAGAAGTAACGGTGGTTGTTGATCTAAATGATCAACGGCCTAGATTTAAAAGGGATATGGGTTGGGTCGATTCAACATTTACTGGGTTGGGTAGGCATGTTAATTGGGCTGGGTAATTGGGTTTTAAATTAGGGCTAAAATGGGGTGCCAAATTGGCTATAATTGAAATGCAATAAATGCCAAATCATAAATAGCCAATTTTCCCCTTTTAATTTTATATAGAAATAGTAATACCGATTTTAAAAACAAATTAAACGTACTGGATAAATAAGTATTATGTAAATATTAATAAAAAAATGCTGGGATTAATTTTATAAACATAAAATGTCATAAATTACAAGATAGACTATAATTGCAATTATATGCAATTTAACTTTAAAATACCAAACAAATTTGTAAAAAATATGCGAAAATTACGTTAATTATATTTAGGTGTAAATGTGAAAATAAAATGAATTATTCACCAAAATGTTAATTTTGGGAATAATTATTGGATTTTGTTGTGTAAAAATAGGCGATAAATTGATTGAAAAAATTATTAAAAATGTTAAAACTCTTGGACGTGCTTATATATGCACCAATTGCTATTTTGGAAATATTTGGCTATAAAAATACTTAGGGAAAAATTGGTTATCAATAGCTGCCCCTCTTTACCCGGGAAGGATGAAAGAGTTGTCAGGTAAAGATATGATGGCCAATTTTGACCGGAAGCGGTGGTTTGAAAAGTGTTTGACCGAGCTCCGGTTTATGAGCTACCTACATATCCCTAGTTTTATAGGAATCAAGCCGTATGTAGTTCAGGAACCATTAACGAAACATGCCAATGGTGATTTGAAAGAGATGGGGACAATGTTTGGGGGAAGCAAGAGGTATCTTGAAGTTGATCGACTACGAGAACCGAAATGGGGTCGCTCCCGCTAAGACGGCCATTGCTAGCCGGTATACCTGCAAGTGAGCAATATAGACGTATACCGTGCATAAACTTAAGCGTGATGCAAGTTACCGTGGACCATGAATGTTGTCCTCGAATGGTTAGGATGACATCATCGGACCATGATGTCCTGGTCCATGAAGCGCAAAATTAAAGGATTCGCAGGCTATGAAATGACGTCCCCAGGCCATGATAAAGGTGCCTCCGAACCATGATGCCTTTGAATAATGATGTGCAAGATATAAAGTGGGAACCTCGGGCCATGTCATAGTGTTCTCAGGCGATGAAGATGATGCCTCCGAACGATGATGCCTTTGGATAGTTTGGCGATGTTTTAGCCCATGAAATGCAAGGTTTGGTGGTATTTCAGCCGATGCAAAAATGTAAATGGCGATATTTTAGCCAACAAGAATTTAAATGTAAATGGCAAAATTTCAGCCAATAGAGAATTTAAATAGTAGTTTGGCGATATATCAGCCGGTGCAAAAAATGTAAATGGCGATATTTCAGCCAATAGAGCTTTAAATACGGTTTGGCGATATTTCAGCCGACAGAAATTTAAATAAAGCAAGCGATGTTTTAGTCAATGTAAAAAGTAAAACAGCGACATTTCAGCGGATAGAGTATTCAAATAAAGTTTGGCGATGTTTCAGCTGATGCGAAAAAAATGTAAATGGCGATGTTTCAGCCGATGCAAAAAATGTAAATGGCGATGTTTCAGCCGATTGTAAGACGTAAATGAAAGTGGGGATATTTCAACCATGCAAGTGGAGGTAGAGCTAACCTCGGAAGGCAGAAAGGCAATCTTATACAATGTAGGAAATGCAGATGGAGATAACACTTAGTCTCGAAAGGTAGAAAGGTAGCCTTATGCAATGCAAAAAATGAATATGGAGACAACGCTTAGTCTTGGAAGGAAGAAAGGTAGCCTTATGAAATGCAGAAAATAAATGGAGACAACGCTCAGTCTCGGAAGGCAGAAAGGTAGCCTTATGCAATGCAGAAAATGCAGATGGAGACAATGCTTAGCCTCGGAAGGCAGAAAGGTAGCCTTATGCAATGGAAAAAATACAGATGGAGACAACGCTTAGTTTTGGAAGGAAGAAAGGTATGCTTATGTAATGCAGGAAATGCAGATGGGAATAAAATATTCTTAGCTGATTGCTGGTAACTGATTGTGATATTTTGGCTGCTGGGGGATATTGTGTGCAGATAGCAAATGCGAATAGGCGTGGCGGTTGAATGCGAACGCGCGATATGTTTGTGACTTGGGTGCCTGCGTCCAATGAAAATCATGAGTTTTGTAAAGGGGAAAGGATAGTTCATTTTCCCGTGGCTTCCAGCGTTGCGTGTCATTGGGGTAGCATTGCTAAACAGCGGCTATCAGAGTTATGCATGATTTAACAAATATAACGTAAGTAGAAAATATTTTTGTTTAGATGAACCAACGACTGCAACGCGGTTCAAAGCATTGCAACCTCTCTAGCTCCGAAATTTTGAGGGTCCCCCTCAATATTCTGCTCCGGTTTACTGGGCTGGAACATCTGACAGTTGCGCTGAACGAATGCAAAATCAACTTCAGAATTTTGAGGTTCCTCCTCAAAATTCTGCCCCAGTTTACTGAAGGTGACATCATTGGCGATGAGCGGCGGAAGACCTTCTTCGGAATTTTGAGGGTCCTCAAAATTCTGCCCCAGTTCCAATAATAGGGGGAAATGGAAGTTTTTATTAAATTGTGACCGAACACATAGGGTTGCCTACGTATCTCCTCTTAAACGGGAATTAGGTCAGGCGTAGTTAAAATTACATCATAAAAAAATCATATGTGATTACACATAATATTGTTTCACTACATCTAAGTTGACTGGCTTTGGCCAGACTTCCCCATCCATTTCTGCAAGAATAAGGGCTTGATTCCTGTTAGAACCCGGTGAACCATATACAGACCTTGGCATTTGGGAGAGAATTTCCCCTTGGCTTCATCTTGATGCGGGAATATCTTCTTCAACACCAGCTGCCCCAGTGTAAACTTCCTTGGCTTGACTCTTTTGTTAAAGGCTCTGGATATTCTATTATGATACAACTAACCATGGCAAACTGCATTCATCCTTTTTCCATCTAGAAGGGCTAACTGCTCGTAGCGACCTCTTACCCATTCTGCGTCGTCCAACTCTGCTTCTTGTATGATCCTCGAGGAAGGAATTTCTACCTCAGCGGGAATGACTGCCTCTGTACCATAGACTAGCATGTAGGGAGCTGCCTCGGTTGATGTGCAGACCGTTTTGCGGTATCCCATCAAGGCAAATGCTAAATTCTCATGCCATTTTTTGTGACTTTCAACCATCTTCCTTAGTATCTTCTTGATATTCTTGTTGGCCGCCTCTACAGCTCCATTCTTCTGAGTCTTGTAGGCTGTAAAGTTCATGTATTTGATCTTCAATGTTTCACACATTGCTTTCATCAAGTCGCTTTTGAGATTGGAACAATTGTCAGTGATGATTGATTCTGGCACCCCGAATCGGCAAACAATACGGTCACGGACGAAATCTACCACAACTTTCTTAGTCACTGCTTTGTAAGACACTGCCTCAACACATTTAGTAAAATAATCGATTGCCACCAGGAAAAATATGTGCCCATTTGATGCGGCAGGCTCGATAGGTCCGATGACATCTATTCCCCAGGCGGCAAATAGCCATGGTGAGCTTGTTGTAGTAAGCTTGTTTGGAGCAACCTTTATCATATCTGCATGTATGTGACATCGATGGTATTTGCGAACGTACTGGATACAGTCTCTTTCCATAGTCATCCAGAAATACCCTGCTCGGAGTATCTTCTTTGCTAAGACAAAACCATTCATGTGCAGCCCGCAGGTCCCTGCATGCACTTCATCCAACAGTCTGGTTGCTTCTTTTTCTTCGACGCACCTTAATAGACCCAAATCGGGAATCCTCATACACAAGATTCCCCCACTGTGAAAGAAGTTGCTGGATAATCTTCAAAGTTTGTTTATCAGTAGCGTTGGCAAGTTCTGGGTATTCCCCTGTGGTGAAGCACCTTTTGATGTCATGGAACCATGGTTTTCCATCTGCTTCTTCCTCAACATCAGCATTATAAGCTGGCTGATCATAAACCTTTAATGGGATGGGATCAATGAAAATCGTATCTGGATGATGGATCATGGATGATAAAGTGGCTAATGCGTCAGCGAACTCGTTCTGAACCCTGGGGATATGCTGAAATTCCATCTTAACTCTAGTATGTGATGCAAATAGGGAAGTATCTTGGAGTTTTTGGTTGCCCATTTTTCTCGAACTTGATGTATGAGCAGGTCTAACTCCCAATCACTAGCAACTCTTGAATGTTCATGTCAATGGCCATCTTTAGTCTCAGGATGCAAGCCTCATATTCAGCCACATTGTTTATGCAAGGGAACCTGAGCTTGGCGGATACCGGATAATGCTGGGCAGTTTCTGATACTAGGACTGCCCGTATTCCAACTCCTTTGAAATTTGCGGCTCCGTCGAAAAACAACCTCCAACCAACGTAGGATTCTACAATATCTTCTCCTACGAAGGACACTTTTTCGTTAGGAAAATACGTTTTTAGTGGTTTGTATCCTCCTTCAATGGGATTTTCGGCAAGGTGATCCGCTATGGCTTGACCCTTGACTGCTTTTTGAGTCACGTAAACAATGTGAAACTCACTCAACAAGATTTGCCACTTGGCGAGCTTGCCAGTGGGCATGGGCTTCAGGAAAATATACTTCAGCGGGTCCATCCTGGATATGAGATAATTAGTGTGGGCACAAAAATAATTCCTCAATTTTTGAGCTACCCTAGTTAGAGCACAACAGGTGCACTCTAATAGAGAATACCGAGCCTCGTACGGGGTGAACTTATTGCTGAGATAATAGATAGATTGCTCCTTTCTCCCCGTTTTATCACGTTTTCCTAGGACACAACCGAATGCTCCATCCAATACCACAAGTTAGAGCAATAGAGGTCTTCCTGGCTCGGGAGGAACCAAGACTGGCGGCATTGACAGGTATTCCTTTATTCTCTCAAAGGTTTTCTAACAATCGTTGGTCCATCTAGTAGCAGCGTCTTTCTTTAGCATTTTAAAGATGTGTTCACAAATGACTGTGGACTGAGCTATGAATCGGCTGATATAGTTGAGTCTCCTCATGAAACTCATCACGTCCTTCTTGTTCTTTGGCAGTGGTAATTCTTGAATGGCTTTGACCTTTGATGGGTCTAATTCTATCCCTCGACAGCTCACGATGAAACCCAGTAATTTTCTGGCAGGAACCCCGAAAGCACAATTGGCGGGGTTTAGTTTCAGGTTATACTTTCTCAGTCTATTGAAGAACTTTCTCAGGTCTTCCATATGATCAGTGGCTTTCTTTGATTTGATGAGGACGCCGTCCACATATACCTCGATCTTCTTGTGTATCATGTCGTGAAAGATAATAGTCATGGCTCTCATATAGGTGGCACCAGCATTCTTCTACCCAAATGTCATCATTTTGTGACAATACATCCCCTACGGTGTGATGAAAGTTGTTTTCTCTGCATCTTCCTCATCCATCCTGTAAGGCCCCGTAAAATTTTGTGCTTAAAACCTAGTAGATCATAGTGTCAAGGTCCGAATATTGTGTTAGGAATGTGTAGGTTCGGACCCTCGGTGGTGATCTAAGCTTTAAAAATCAAAAGAATAATTTTTTCCAGAAAATTGTCAATTTTGCGGTAAAGAATGTGGTCGCAGATTAGCTATGCGGACAGCATTCCTACTGCAGAGTAAAGTAGAAAATTTGTCTAATATGATGTCAAAAATGCGGCCCATTCTGTGATCGCAGATCAGCTATGTGGACCGCATTCCTACCGCAGAGTGTAACAGAAGATTTGTCAAAAATTGAAGTTAAAATGCGGTCAATTCAGCGGCGCATTATGCGACCTCAGAACATGAATGCGGACCGCATTCTTGTCGCAGATCGTGTCAGAACATTTAGTATTTGGGAGAAATTCTGCGGTCCATTATGCGGACCGCATGTTTACTCTGCGATCGCAGATGCGACCGTAGATCTCACCCTGGCTTCTATTTTTCTAATTTTAAAACCCGACCCCCTTTCTAATATAACGCCCTAAACCCTCATTTTTACACATTCTCTAAACAAAAAAAGAGAGAGGGAGGAGAGATTCTTGAGGGAAAAGTTCATCTTCTTCAAAAATTGTTTCTCAAACTGCTTGGTCCGAAAAATTCTAAAGCTAGTGTCTTTATCTCCATTTCTAAAGGTAAAAACCCTAACCCTTTTTCCCTTTATTTTCTGATTTTAAAGGAAAGAAAGGTTTTCATGCATTAATTCTTGAAAATGGAAGTAAAAACACTCATTCATGTTCTTTACACCTAAAGATTAGTAAAATGGAAATGGGTAGAAGTAAGGGGAGGTGCTCGATAACCCAAATAAGCTCGGATAGAAATTGTGAATTTCAATTCTAAGATATATGTGTAACTTGTGACCTAGATTGATGCTGCTAGATTATTGGGCTAACTGGAAGTAGGAGATAAAAGAAAAAGAAAGGAAATTCGACTCCAGGTATGTATGGCTAACTTTGATCTTTGTGAAATCGCCCTGTTTTGGGGTACGAATAAATGGTATGTGATAGCTATCTGAATTGTTTGTGTAACTCTTGTGATTGGTTTGTTGGTGTTGATTGGTTTGGTTAAATGTTATGTGGAAAGAGTTGGGAAACGATTGATAAAAAGGGAAAACGTAAATGATGAAATTGGAACAACGGTGGTAATAACACATTGGCTCCTGGTGGGTAATTATTGTAACAACTTGAATTGCTTGTGAATTGTGGAATATAGTGGACTTGGTACTATTGGCTATGGGAACACTTGTGAATTGTGGAACTCGACATAAAATAGTATTGATGGTTATGGGAACACTTATAAATAATTGTTGTCGCTCCTTAAGGAAATGTTGTTGTGATCTTTGTAAATTGCTTATTGTCGTTGTTGTGATCTCTGTGAATCGTTCATTGTTGTTGTGATTGTTTGTGAACTGAAAATGTACGGTGGGATCGGGTTGCGAGCCGCAACACGAAGTAATAAGGTGCGGATTGTGGTGATAAGGGTGGCCGAGGTAATAAGTGTGGCCGAGGTAATAAGGGTGGAAAGCGATCGTAATCGCCATTGGAATCGATATGTGTACCAATTGTGAAATCATTGATGAGGCATTGTGAAAGGAGACAACAGGAGAGTTTGTAACCTGTGGGGCACTGATTGTCCCTTTGTTTGGCTTGATTGTGCCTTCCATGTGTGTTTGGTTGTTGCTCCTATTGTTGTTTTCTACTTGTGTATGGTTTGAGGACTACTTGAAACAAAGTTAAGTGTTGAAAACTTGTTTGGCTTGACTTGTTATTTCTTTATGTATTTGTTTGTTGTTTCAATTACCGTGACTTACTTGTCTATGGCTTGAGTTTACTTGGGACAAAGCTTGTTTATACATACCAGTACAATTCTAGTGTACTGACGTCCCTTTTGCCGGGGGCGCTACATTCATGTTATGATTGTAGGTGGATTCGTAGCAGGTACTTCAGTTCATCGGCAGTAGCACTCCTTCATCTTCCACAGGCCGTTTTGGTGAGCCTCTTTCCTCTC